>APFE030865969.1:0-15693 GCA_000404065.3 Pinus taeda | reverse complement strand
TCAGCAAACAAGTTATAGCGAAAATTCCATGATGACCTGTTTTAAGCCACAAAATCCTTACAAGAGGAGGATATGAGCATCATTATTTATATGAATGTCTTGAATTGAGAGGGTCCTCAACAAATGAACATTGGAGGGATTTTAGGAGCAAAAAAATATTATTGATTATTGACTATTCAATGACGACAACCAATTAGGAGTGCCATGCCACAACCCCATAGGGTTTTAGCCCACTAACTAGGGTTACTAACTTCAAACAGAAATAAATCTCAAACCGTGAAGATCTAGGAGGCATACCATATGTTAACAGAAACATATCGATGAGTAGAATATATCGAGAAGATATTTGATGCAAAATAATATAATTTATCAAGTCAAAGTTCCCTTGAAATATTGGGGTAGCCCTTGGTGCTGCTTGGGTTGACATCAATGACAACCACTGATCAGCAAATAGTCAATAAAAATATATTGGAAAAGAGAACATGTTTATCAACCTAGAATTTTGATTTGAGATATGAAAAATTCCAAAACTTTTAAAACAAGGCTACAAGTGGCCTATAATGTAGGACCATCATGAGGACTAGGAGTATGGGGAATGCTTAGGGGTCCTTCAACCATGTAAAATATGTCAAAGTCATGAAAATAGCATGGTTGATGTTAGTATAGAGTCGAATAAGAATGTAAGGGATAAGCTAAAGGATCAATACTTGGAGGAAACCATGGGAGCCTCAAAATGGAGGTTCTCAACTACAAAGTGGATAATGAGGGGTTGATAAGGGAACAATGAAAAATTAATACTCAAATTTTATAGAGCCTAAATAAATTATAGATGAATATGGACTAGAGATATGATTCTAGGCAGGAAGAGGAACATGAATCATGAGTTAGGGGAAAGGATGTTGGAGATTCAAGGCAATCTAAGAGTGCTATTGGGAAGCATCATCATGCTTAAGGAAGTTAACTAACAAAGATTATCTTTCTTTAGAATTAGAAAGTATTTTGAGCATATTAGTTTGACTTGAATAGTTTGCAAGGAGAAATTAGAAAAATTAACCTCCCACATTTAATGGTGAGCATAATAAGGGAGAGGAGGCTAAAGAATGGCTATTAGAAATGAAAAGGTACTCTAAGCTACATGATTACTCATCCAAATTAGAGGCACAATTTTTCATATAGAACTTGAAGGGGAATTAAAATTTATGGTGGAATCAACTCAAAGAAGCAAACCATTTGGATGAAAACAAGATCTTGGGGAGGAAATTTAAAAAGCTCTTCCAAAGGAAATACCTATTTGAGCAATATCATGAGAGGAAAATTATGAGTTTTTCGAACTCAAGTTGGGAAACATGGAAATGGAAGAATACTGCCAGAAATTCATTGAATTGTTGAGGTATGTAGATTTTATTAGGGATGAAAAGTTAAATATATATAGATATGTGAGTGGCTTACCACTATTATATTTGGGATAATATTAATTTTGATGAATTAAGGACTTTGGGTGAAGCTATGAGGAAGGTAGAGTACCTATATAAGTAGAGAAAAAATAAAGCAACTTTCTAAAGGACTTGGGATGACAAGAAAAGAAGCGAGATTGAGAAAAGTAAGAAGGGGCTAAAAACTCTCATTTTTGATGAACAATTGCCAGGAAAATCAACAAACTCATTGAACCTTTAGTGAAACATAGGCGGTTTATTCCTTTTGTAAGAGGCCAAGCCCCAAGGTTTCATCCCATTAGATGTTGGGGCTATGGAGGAGAGCACTTGTATAAGGGTCTCCTTAATAAACAAGGAAGAATGGGGAATATAAATCACATCCAAAGAATTGATATAACAGAAGGCATGGGTAGAAGCATGCCCAAAATATATGCAACATTATAAAATGGGTAGGTCGAGCATCATACACACATGATAAAAGTGGGAGGTAAGTTAAATAATTAGACTATTTCCATTATGTTGTCACTGCCTCAACACCCTCCAAAAGTTAGACCTACGCTCAATTTCAGAGCCTTCCTTTTCATTGTTTATTGTCATTGCAAACATTGAAACTCATTCCATGCATTTCCTTGAAGTGTTTCAGTCCCATTTGCAGGATAGGAAAAAAATGTCTTTTAACATGTTAGATATCACACAATGTGTATAAACATATTATGGTGGATTCATGAGGTGATATTTGTGTAAATGAGTTGTTCTAACCATGCAAACATCCATCACACTCATTTTTGAAGTTTGAAGCATTGCCACACAAGTGTCATCACGGTCATTGCAAAGTGTATCTTTAGTGTTGCACTCGTCGTAATTTGTCGTAAAGTTTTCACATTGAGGGAAATGCATTGTTCATGTGTTTTGGTTTATGTATGTTGTTGTGTCATCAAGTTTTCTAAGTGTGTGATCACAATCAAAGTCTTATCACTATTCACATTAGTCTCACCGATCCCGCACTTAGCCAATTTCTAAAATGCTTCCCAACCAAGCAACCTAGATTCACTCGATCTCCCCAAACTACACATTGTGCAGTATTAGTCCTCTAGATGTGACCTTGCCTCTTGACACTACACAATGTGCATTTACTGCCTTACAGACCTGTTGCACTATGCAATTCTAGTGCTCAAGCCCTAGCCTTGGCTCCTCGAATTGTGCAATCCATCTTCCTAAACTAGCCTCAACTATACATTTCAAAATATATAGCCTCAAGTTCATCCCTTGAGACCCTAAGCTATGAAATTTCATAATGCCCCAAAATCCTCTATTTCCTGGAACTGCGCAATTTCCTGATCCAGTGCCCATCCCCTTGACTTGTCACATTGACCTCTAGAATTGTGCAATTTTCTTCCTCAACCCAACCTAGATTGTGTATTGTGTAGTCTCAAGGCTTAATGTTCACCCCTGACTACTTGAACTATGCAGTCACTAAGCCACTCTCCCAGTTTATTACCCGGTTTCAGCTCAATTAATGGATCAATATGCACTATCTTAGACTAGGGGTTTTTCAGACTCATGTCGTCTCATCATGAGTGAATTGCAGATGGAGGTACCTTGTCACGACATGGTGAGATGATGAAGAAGAAGATGAAAAAGGGAAACAAGCTGAAAGAAGTCTCTGTAGCTGAGTATGGAAGCTTATCAACCAAGAGAAAGAAAAGGGACACTAGTTTGTGATCACAACTCAAGACTTGATATCAATGAATATTCCTTATCACCAAGCCATGCAGAGGTGGAAGGAAAATCATTCTCAAGAGGACACTAATGAAACACAAGTGAAACTATAGAAACATTTAATTATTTTTTCCTTATTTCTCAAGTCATCCACTTGTAGGGCATTTTTGAGGGCAAAATGATGTTTTTAAGTAGTGAATAGCCATGATAATTACTTGTACCAATGGTGAAATTTTTTACAATAAAAGTTTAAATATCAAATAAAAAAATATTGATGTGAGATTTCCAATGATATTTTACAATTCCAAAATGGAGGTAGTATGAGGAATTTATGATTAAAACCATATGAAGGAAAAATAGGGCATGCAATTAGTCCAAAAGGGTGTAACTCAACAACCAAACTTTATATTGGGGCACCAAAGTAGCTAGTGAAATTCTATGGGATTGTAGAATCAAGGCATGAAGCTAAATTTGAAAATTTGAATACATTATTATTGAGAAAATTGGAAATAGTGTGTTGTGATAGAAGATGGAAAATTGAGTTGAATGGGCCAAAAATTGGAAAGACCATAAATTTGAGTTTGAGACTTGGATTTCGAAAAGTAGATAGTCAATAAAGATCTACTTGAAAAGAGAATATGTTTATCAACCTAGAATTTTGATTTGAGATAGGAAAATTTCCAAAACTTTTAAAACAAGGCTACAAGTGGCCTATAAGGTAGGAAAAGCATGAGGACTAGGAGTATGGGTAATGCTTAAGGGTCCTGCAACCATGTAAAATATGTCAAAGTCATGAAAATTAGCATGGTTGATGCTAGTATAGAGTTGAATAAGAATTTAAGGGATAAGCTAAAGGATTGAGACGTGGAGGAAACCATGGGGGCCTAAAAATGAAAGTGCTAAGCTACAAAGCTAATAATGAGGGGTTGATAAGGGAACAACAAAAAACTAATACTCCAATTTTATAGAACCTAAATAAATTATAGATGAATATGGACGAGAGATATGATTCTAGGTAGGAAGAGGAACATGACTCATGAGTGAGGGGAAATGATGTTGGAGATTCAAGGCACTTTATGAGTGCTATTGGGAAGCATCATCATGCATAAAGGAATTCAACTAAGAGAGATTATGTTTCTTTATAATTAGAAAGTAGTTTGAGCATATTAGTTTATCTTGACTAGTTTGCAAGGAGAGATTAGGAAAATTAACCTCCCACATTTAATGGTGAGCATAATAGGGGAGTGGAGGCTAAAGAGTGGTTATTAGAAATGAAAAATTAATTTAAGCTACATGATTACTCATCCAAATTAGAGGCACAATTTTTCATCTAGCAATTGAAGGGGAAAGAAAATTTATGGTGGAAACAACTCAAAGAAGTAAATCATTTGGATGAAAACAAGATCTTGGGGAGGAAATTTAAAAAGTTCTTCCAAAGGAAATACGTATATGAGCAATATTATAAGAGGAAAATTTATGAGTTTTTCGAAATCAAGTTGGGGAACATGGAAATGGAAGAATTTGGCTAGAAATTCATTGAATCGTTGAGGTATAATATTTTATTAGGGATGAAATGCTAAAGATATAGAGATATATGAGTGGGTTACCACCATTATATTTGTGACGATATTAAATTTGATGAATTAAGGACTTTGGATGAAGCTATGAGGAAGGTAGAGTATCTATATAAGTAGAGAAAAAATAAAGCAACTTTCCAAAGGACTTGGGATGACAAGAAAAGAAGCAAGATGGAGAAAAGGAAGAAGGGGTTAAAAAACCCTCATTTTTTTATGAACAATTGTTAGAAAATCAACCAACTCAGTGAACCTATAGTGAAACAAAAGGGGTTCATTCCTTTTGTAAGAGGCCAAGGTTTCATCCCATTAGGTGTTGGGGCTATGGAGGAAAGAACTTGTATAAGGCTTTCCTTATCAAACAAGGAAGAATGGGGACTATACATCACATCCACGGAACTGATATAACAGAGAACATGGGTAGAAGCATGCCCAAAATATATGCAACATTGGAAAATGGGTAGGTCGAAAATCATACACACATGATAAAAGTGGGGGGTAAGTTAAATAATTAGCCCATTTCAATTATGTTGTCGCTGCTACAACACCCTCAAAACTTTTGGCCTACGCTTAATTTCGGAGCCTTCCTTGGTATTTTATATTGTCATAATAAAAATTGAAATTCATTCCATGCATTTTCTTGAGGTGGTTCGGTCCCTTTTGCAGGATTGGAAAAAATTGTCTTTTTGTATGTTAGCTATTGTACAATGTGTATAAGCCTATTATGGTGGTTTGATGAGGTCATATTTGTGTAAATTAGTTGTTCTAACCATGCAAACATTTTTCACACTCATTTTCGAAGTTTGAAGCACTGTCACACAAGTGTCATCACAGTCGTCACAAAGTGTATCTTTATTGTCGCACTTGTTGTAAGTTGTTGTAAAGTTGTCCCACTGAGGGAAATGCATTGTTCATGTGTTTTGGATTATCTATGAACTTCTTTCATCAATTGTTCTAAGTGTGTGATCACGTTGAAGTCTTATCACTATTCACATCAGCCTCATCGATCTCACACTTAGCTAGTTTCTAAAAAGCTTCCCGAGCAAGCAACCTAGCTTCACCCAACCTCCCTAAACTAAACATTGCACAATATTAGTCCTTTAGGTGTGACCTTGCTTGTTGACATTGCACAATGTGAATTTCTTGCCTTCCAGGATTGCTGCACTGTGTAGTTCCAGTGCTCAAGCATTAGCCTTAGCTCCTAGAATTGCGTTATCCATCTTCCTAGACTGGATTCAACTATGCATTGCATAATATATAGTCTCAAGCAAATACCTTGAGGCCCTGAGATTTGAAATTGTACAATGGCCCAACACCCTCTATTTCCTGGAATTGTGCAATGTAATGATCTAGTGCCCATCCCCCAACTTGCCACATTGACCTCTAGAATTTTGTAGTGTCATGTCATGATTTGTCAGAAGCCACACTATTATGGTTGATTATGTAATTCATGTTTTGAAAATTCATTGTAAAGTGAAATTCCAAAGGACATCTGTGGAATATGAAGATTCATGTAAAGTTGAAAAGTCATAGGAAGTCAAACAGTCGTGAGAGTAGATGAAGAGTCACAAGGAAGGTGAAGTATCACCTCCTCATTGTTATATATACACCCTCATTATAAGAGAAAATGACTTTTCACCTTGGATCCTCTCGCATAGCATTAGAGAGACAAAGCAGTTCTTTTGAGGAGCAAGGAGTGGCTGCAATGCTCCATTATTAGAGCTAGAGGTGTTCACTGTATACATTTGTCTTGGAAATTTTACTTAATATCAGAAGCCTTATGGATAACACATTCTTCAAGCATGGATTATGGATATTTGTAAGACTATTCTGTGAATGTTTCTAATTTTTTTTTGCTTTTAACTATGCTAAAGTAGTTGAACTATTTCGGTTATCTTGGTACTTATCATATTGAGAACGTGTTGTGATTGTTATCACTGATGTCACATCCTCATGGAATATTCTACTCGGTATCAGAAAAATTGATCCAGGTGGATTTTGGTGGCCACCCACCTATTCAACTTAGATCCCCACCACTGTCTCTTTTAGTTTTTCAATTTCCTTAATTGTAGCACAATTTACTATTTTTGGCAGTTTTTCGGATCCTAAACTTCCAGAGTCATTTTGAGGCCCTAAATGACATTTTTTTTGGTAAAATCGGGGCCAACATAGGTGTCTAATCACTCTTAATGACTCGAAAGTTGTAGTCATCAGATAGATCTTTCTAACGAGGTATTGCGCGTGTCAAACAAAGATCATATGCCAAAGTTATGACCACGAGAAGTTGATGTACCAATTTACTCAAACGAGGCCCATAGTTTTGGTGCTTCATCTCCTAGGGTTAGGTTTTCAGATTTTTATGGTTTTCTATTGTTCCTAAATAATAAATAGGCCTTAGACCCTCACTGTAACACAATTTAGAGGCATGTAGCCACCACATCTCTTCTCAGATATTTCCATTCTGTTTGTAAACATATTTCAATATTTGATATTAATGAAATGAAGTATTATTTCTACTAAATATTTGTATTTATGGTTATATATGTAATTTGTTGCATTCCTATTTAAGTTCGGATCACTGATATCAGAGTGATCTGCCCTTTCTCTGTTTTTCTTTGCATGTCACCAACAAGGTCAGGATATAAGGAGTTAGGGTACGAACTGGTTGAACCTTTGCAAGACCAACCTTGCAAATCCCAACAACCTCCCATGGAAAAAGAGAAGAAATATGAGGGGGCAAGAGATCCTTTCAAAATCTTTCTCGAAGAAGCCCTCGAGTGACAGAGGAATGCGATGATGGAAAACTTTTCCCATATCCTTTAACGACTACCCAAGGGTGACACATCTTGTTCTAGTAGCTACTCTGGAAGTGCCACACCCTTTAAGGTACAAGTTAACTTTTCCATCCCCATATTTGAGGGTCAGATAGATGTAGACTCCATAGATAAATGGTTAACTCTACTAGAAGGATATTTTTCTATTCATGATTTTTCCATCCGGGAAAAGATTACTTTTTCACTTCTCAAAGCCCCCCCCACATCTAGGAATGGTGGGAAACCTACTACGAGAAGAAGCATGAAAGTACACCCTTACTATTTTCGGGCATACCAACTTGCAATTTGTTTCAAGACGCTATCAAGGAGTAGTACTACCCTATCGAGAGCTATGAGGATAAATAGATAAAGTGGACCATGATGTGAGAGGGAAGGGACTAAGACGTGCCCGACTTTACAAATGTTTTTCATACCCTTTAGGCAAAGTTGGGTATCAAGGATTCTGAGAAACATTTGGTAATCAAGTATCACAACTACCTACATAGGTACATCCAAGATTAGATGGATTTCCTGGACATCTCCTCTCTCGGCACAACATACCGATATGTTGTCAATATTGAGTAGAAGTTTAAACAAAAAAAGTGAGACTTTGGGTCTACAAATTCGAAGCAAGGGAAAGGCGCCCCCAAACCGTAGAGAAAAGGGAAAAGCCAAGGTGGGGTGACCCAAGATAACCCACCGAAGCAGCAAAGAAAGAACAACACCACAAAGACAAAGAAGGACCTGGGAAAGTGGTGTGAGGTCCAAAAGAGCTCCACTCACAACACAAGTGAGTGTCAGGCCAAACAGTCACTCGTGGCTGAGATGAAGGCTTTCGAGTCAGAACTCGACAAGGGGAATGAAAAAGGGAAGTAGATCATTGACACGGAGTCTAGTGCCATTGTGGCCACCACAAAGACACACAGTTGAAGCTGAAAATGACATATGTATAGTTAGTAGTAGTAGTAATAGTAGTACTAGTATAGAACATATTCCTTGTACATATTACTTTTGGACATCATATTTTGATGATTCCAAAACACGGGAGAGATCTAGAGCTATTTTTGTTTTAGTAGACCTGCGAGAGAGGAAACATATGATCTCCATCTGCTTGGAATTCGAGTGCACGAACAATACCGTGGAATATGAAGCGCTCATCTTAGGTTTGCAAAGAGCCATCAACCTTAATGTTGTAGTTCTCAAAGAAGTTTGTGACTCAGAAATTGTCATACGACAGGTACACGATACTATACACTATGTGTCACCTCTTTTGAAAAGTTATCAACAACAGGGTTGGCATTTGATTTCGCATTTCCAAGCTTTTAACATTATTTTTGTTCTTAAAATATGAAATTCAACTGCAGATGCATTGGAAAATGTTGTTGCTAGGTTATCACCACTTAGGGATGGTATTTTTGTAGAAATTATTTATAAACCACCCGTCCCTGAAATATGACTAATTTGCACATTTTCAATAATGACCAACAAATTCTGCATTTTATGGCGAACACTGATGTATTCAAGGATGCAACTATCGACTAAGACAAGCACAAGAAAGTGTTGTAGGATGTAGCTTGTACAAATAAACATAAGCCCATGATGAAAGATATGGTATCATTGGAAAAGCTGTACGACTTAAAAAATTTCTTCGGAGGGCCAGTCAATGTGAAAACCCATAGCTCAATGTTGTCGCATGAGAAAATAAATTTGGGAACATTAAAGGATCCAAAGTTTTTCAATATTGGTACTTACTTCACACCACAAGAGTGGCAAACTTTAATTCGATTATTCAAGTAGTACCAAGATGTATTCGCATGGACATATGATGAGCTTAAAACTTATGACATGTGAATAATCCAACCAGTGATTCCAATCAAAGAAGGGACCAAGACTTTTCAACAAAAGCTACGGAAGGTACATCCGACGCTTCAACCTTTGATTCAAAAGGAGTTGTGGAAATCGTTGGATGCTTGGATCATACATAAAGTGTGACATTCTACCTGGGTATCAAACTTGGTCCCGATTATAAATAAGTATGGGGAAATCCACTTGTGTGTTGATTTCCGCAACTTGAATGATGCTTCGGAAAGACAATTACCCCATGTTGTATGTGGAATAGATACTATAAATAGTATTGAGATCCGGGATGGTTTCTTTGTTTGATGGCTATTCTGGTTATAATTAGGTTCTAGTCTCATAGTTTGATAGGCTAAAGGAAACATTGCACATGAAGTGGGGTACATTTGCATTCAAAAGAATGTCATTTGGGTTGATCAACATTGGTGCAACATTTCAACATGCCATGGACATTAAATTCCGTGGACCATAATTTGAAGTGAAATTTAGCAAGTGAAATTTGCACCATGAAATTCACACCATGAGGCCATGGAATCTTTCCAAAATTTGAATTTACATAAATTTTGATTCATAGAGAGTTTTTTAGACTTCCATGTACCATTGGAAAGGTATTTCTAAGGCCTATCCATTTCTTTAATTTGTAGGATCACACGATTCAATTCATAACACTTAAAATTCCTTAAAGAAATATGACTCCCTTAGAATATTAATTGACATTACTAAGAACACATTACACAATTAGTATCCCATTCAATTCCAACAATCTCCCTTGGCATGATCATCTCGTCCATGCACCATGGTTGACATCACTGCAGTAAGGTTGGCGTCAATGCCAACACAACAATTCCAACTTCCATCATAACAATATCAATAATATCTCCCTTTGGCATTGATGACAATCTCCCACAAGCACGAGTTGTGATTGATATATCTCTCTTGTTTTGACATCAATGGTAAAGGGATACATCCATCTCTCCCCTGATGTTCATTTTCATTATAAAAAACAAAATTTTTCTCACTCTCCCCCTTGCAAGCTTATCTCTCTACTCAATGGTTGTTAGCCAACCACATCTCTTTGGTGAGGTACTTGAATGCCATCATCCAATATTAGCTACAACCACATTGATTTGCAATCAGGGCCAAAGACACATGTAAAACAAGTATTAGTAAACAAACCTCTTGATATCAGATTTTCCTTCTACTTCTCCAAGGAGGAAAAACTTCCCTCTTTGACATTAATGTCAAGGGATCATAATGCCTACAATAAAGAACAAATGTCCTTGTGGCTTCTTCTAGATGTTGATATTCCCTAGAGTACAAGATATCTTTGATATGCTCTCCCTGAACATTTACTATCTCTCTTAACCTTTCAACCAATGTTTGACACTCTATGGCTAACAAATTTTCTCATGAGGACCCAATGGAAAATCACTCCCACCTACCAATACATTTGTATACCAATCATAACTGCAAATGCTACTAATGATATAAGTTTTTCCTCACCCTTCCACTCTCACTACTGCTTGAGTGATTGTGCTCACTCCTCCTGAGAATACTAACTATCATTTTTTCTCCCCCTGAGATCATGCTACTCCGAATAGGGACTGGTGCTAATAAAAAAATGACACCAATTGTAACTATGATACTAGTTGTTTAATGCCTAGGAAAACTCCCATGATTTCTCCTCATATAAGAGCTATCTATATACAAAAGGTTGCTCCAACTAAACCACAGAATATAAATGGACATAGCGATACCAATTGATAACTGAGGAACATGTAGAGAAAAAACAATTGTTTACATGAGCTCATGATTGCTAGGCATATTCAAATATACTACTTAAATGATATTAGATCATGTCATAAAATATTATCAAACCTTTCATTTACAGAGCATTCAACTCTTCCTAAGACAAATGGATGAGGCCTTCTACTACTAAAAGTGTAACTTCCCTTGATCCTATGCTCTTCTTTTTTTGATCTCTTTACATCTTCCTTCTTTCTTTTGCTAGAGAACTAATATACTATACCTGATTTTCACTTTTGGCCCCTTATCACTGCGCTGTTTTGTTGCAATCTATCTTCTTATAAGATCAAATGTTGATGTATTGTCTTTTCCCCTTAGACCACATTGTATTTATTTTATCTTTCTCCTGCAATTCTTGTTATATAAATATAAATGAATTCAATTTTGTGACAAAAAATGGAACTAGCATTACCTCAAATATTTAGATGCTTCACTTTTGCATCTCTTATTTTTTCCTACATCTAATTTCTTTGGCTTCCCTTAAAGCCATTCTCTTCCTTTTAATGAAAAGAAATTGAGGACTTAATCCCTCTGAGTATATTTTCTTAGTTTTCCCTCCATACCTTTGTATGCCAAGCACTAATGGGACAATCTCCTTCCAATTTCTCATTTAGCCTACTTATGAGTTCGTCTTAGCTACACAGGGCTAAATTTCACTTCCCCTCGATTGTTTCTTCACCCAAATCTTCTTCTTTACGTATAACTTGATTTGGAAAGAAGAATTATTTGGGTTGATGTTTCTTTTGCTTGCTTGATACTTATGCTTATTGTAGTTGATATTCTTATATGGTTCCACCATTGGAATAAGATGATCATTCCTCTTAATTCTATCATGATTTTTCTCGAGCAAATATTTAGCTCTCAACTTGTTCCTTTCACCTCTTTTCATGCTTCTTTTACATTGAGCATTGATATCAAACTCAAATTCCTTTTTCAGATTACATCTTATATTTAATGGTCAAGTTGCTTCCTTTTGCTACAAAATCTGTGAGGGATGCCTCATCTTCCCATATTGGCAATCTACTGCCTTGTGCCAAAGAACGTGATAGTTGTGACATTAAATAGGATTTAATAGGAGGTTATAGTAATTTTGATTGCTGATTCCATTATCACCATGTCCTCGAAGCTATCAATATACTCTTTCCTAGGCATCTTATACATTCTTGGGTTGTTGGTACCCAACACAACTTGATTTCTTGCATGCCATCAACACTATATGGCTTTATGATCAAAATTGTTGCAAGAAAAAAAAGCATTGAAAAAAATTTGATACTTGGGAGCATTTTTCCTTTTACGATCTTGTCTTTAAGGAAAAAAGGACATCTGTTGGTTCTTCACTCATTCATAGTGGTTGGTGGAATTGTTTCCTCAAACAACTCTTTATTGTTACTCTTTTTTAAAGTTGTTATTAACTTGACTTTGCTATTGTTTATTATTGTGGTATTTTTGTTGTCTAACGCTACTTTTGGATTTATTTTTGGTTGCCTTCTTATTTTCTATTTTTGTAGCTTAGGAGGTACTCCAATCCTTGGGGATCGAGGGTTTGGAGGTTGGAACGCCACAAAAGAACTTGTGGGCATGAAACCCAAGCCTATGGGTTTTTCACCCAAGTTGGTGGGTGCAAATCCATGCTGAGTTTTGGACATGTGATGATTTGAGGTGATGGACGATCCCAAGGGTAATCAAGAGCATAAAAAATCACTCAAATCTGAGGTATATAATTTGAGATATGAATTTTCTAATGTAATTGTGGGTTAATGTGGCACCTAATGGAGGTCGACTTGACGAGTTAGAGTACCACAAGTTGTTTGTTGATGCCACATGAGTTTTGTATAAATAGAAGTGAGTGGAGAGGTCATTTTCACTCATCCATGTGTGCGTCTATCATAGGAAATCATCCCTGAGGCACCCACAACTCTAAGAAGGGAGGCCAAGGCTAGAAAGAGGGTTGTTTTGGGTCTTTTAGGTTGCCAAAGTAGATAAGAAATGATCCTCTGTAATTGGAGGTCATTCTAGGTAGATTGGTGGCATGTTTGTGGGTGTTCCTCCTAACCAAAGGCTATCACAGTTTTTGTTGTGAAGTTAAAATAAGACGTACGCCTAAACACTAGTGTGTAGGTGGTCCCTAAGGCTGGGACTATTTTCCCAGGTAGGCCCTAGAGGTATTCCCTTAAAAAGGTATGGTAGGAGGCCTATTCGAGGGCTGGTATAAGCCCATATCAGAAACTAATATGAGGAGGAGATGTTAAGGGTGAAGCCACAACTAAGAAGGAGGCTTGAACATGAGGAAGGATTGTATTAGGAATGTAGTTGTAGCCCTAACCAATAGTGCAAACCCACAACCATATATAACATCCCACGATATGACAAGGTATGTAGTTTATTGATGGTTTCATGGTGAGCTGGTGGTAGTTGGATGTGTCCTAGATTAGGACAGTTGGTGGACATATTAAGGAGTAGATTACATCAGCAAGTTATGTGTCATGTCAAAAGGAGAAAACTAAGGTTTCATATTAGGTATGGTTGTCCTCTTGAGTTGATGCCATTTGCAGGGGGGTGAGTTTCCTAGGAGAAGTTTGTTGGCATCCAAGAGGAGGAGTTTCCTAGATGATTGCATTCCCTAACTAGGAGAAGATGCTAAAACAAGTATTGGTCACTCGTGGACTATTGGAGGGAAACATGAGAGTGGACCAAGTGTGTAAATGGAATGGGAATTTATGGTCTGTTGGAGGAGAATGTGATAGTGTCTAAGGTTGGATCCCAGTGTGCACCATCTTCATGGACTTAGATTGTTTCTAGAGTGGAAGAAGTTGAGCTCAAGGTTTGATCAACCAAAGTAGTAGTTGAGAAGCCCTAGACTTGTTTATGGAGAAGGACTTCTACAACAGATGATGGGAAATCCTCCTAGCCTATGTTCATTGTGGGAGATGGATATGTTATAGTAATAGGTGGCAACCCTTTGTGACCTATGTTGGTCTTCATTACAGAAGCACAAGAAGACTATAGTGGGTTGAAGTCCCTGAGTAGCTGAGGAGTAGCAATGGGAAATTGTGATTTGTTCACAAATGGATTTGCGAACAACTCAACAAGAGTCTTGATGTGTTGTGCCCTTGATGGACTAAGGCACACATAGTGAGTAGATTGACAGCCGAGGTTCAGTGGCGAGATGGACTTGGAGCTTTGATAGAGGTAGGAGTTGAAGATCGGGAGCCGAAGGACCAGGCAGGTATAGGGTATGTTCAAGGCAACTGTGAGAGCTCTACATCAATTCGACAAGTAGAGTATCTTTTTGAGGGCAGATTGGTTGTCGATGGATTGACACCAAGCCCTACTTTTGTATCTTCTATCGGTGGATGTATGAAGGATATTATCCATGGTATAGGAGCCCTTGATTATTGTATTATATGTTTATTAATATAATGAATTTGGGTTGAAAATTGTAAAAATTTTCCATATTTTATGCATTAGTAGATTTACTGTTGTTTATATTCCACTATGCAAAGTAGTATCATTGTAATTATTGGTTTGGTAGCATCAGAGATTCTAAGATTCTATCTTAGACCCAAGTTCATCAAAAAACATCACTTATTTCCTCTTAAAAGGAAATCTAGAGTCTTTACCTTCTACCTTGTTATAGTTTCATTCTTCTCTATATCCAAGCCTAGTCTTAATGAGAGGAGATCTCTAATTGTTGAGAATCTCATCCAAGATATTGAAACTCTTTTTAAGCTTATACTATTGATACATTTCTTCAGCAACCTTTTCTAAGTTAGGTATCAATAAAGAAAATATATTATTCTTTTTAAGATACTCCTTTATGAATATTTAGGCCAAGGGAAAGTTATGTTGCTAAGGCTTTAATATGTTTGGCTTATATTTATATATGTATTTTTTTTTTAATACTAATAATGTATTGCGCCAAGAGGTGCTCTACAACTCATTATGGGGTATATCTGATGTAAAAACATCAACATAAATGTAACAACATCAACATTTAACATTTAACATGTAATGTTTAATATTTAACATTTTAATCTAATGTTGGTCATATTTAAAAATCAATCTAATTATTATTATGTATAAACACAATATAAATTTAAAATATGAATAGGTTTACGAACACTAAAAAAAGAGGTATCATAAATAAATAAAAATATAAATAAACCATAGGCATGGTAAACAAATAAAGCCTCTTTTTATACTTACTCCATAAACCTATTTATATTTACAAAAACTAAAAAAGAAGAAGTTTTATTTAGGTGTCTATGGGCCAAATACCATATTTATAAGAGAGGTATGGTAAATAAATAAATATAAAAGAGGTATAAAGAGTTATGTTAATTAAATAAAAATATATCAAATAGGATTAGAAATCAACATCTAATTATAAACCAAGTGTATGGGCCAAATACCATGGACCAAATTATTATTAATACCATGCAAAAAAAAACATTAATAATCCTAATATTAATATTACAAGATCAATATTAA
>APFE030865966.1:197926-221421 GCA_000404065.3 Pinus taeda | reverse complement strand
CCTGAGCCAACGCGGCCACTTCAGGCAATTTATTAATAAAAGAATGAAAATTTACATAAGCTTCTCTCGTGAACGGTTAACCTACAAATGACCTTCCATGTGCTTTAAATATAATTCATGGACCAATCAGGTGTTAAGCCATGGATCAAGTGTCGGTAATACCGAGGAGAGAATGAACCGTCGGATCACTACATATCGTGACCGTCGGATTGTAAGTGACAAATGTACATAGTAAAGAAACACACTTTACCTAACTCTATACTAGACCAAGTTATACTTAACTATTCCTATGTGTCGGAATATCCTAACAATTCATAGCCTTGGTCATTTTTCTGTAATAGAACTGTAGCAATTGTGTGCTCAGAAGCAAAGGAAAATAAGATGAAATCTCTGTCAAATTTAGGACTGATTAAGACAGGTGGTTTAGTCAAGGCTAGTTTAATGTCTTCAAAGGATTTTTTAGCCTAAACAGTCCATTTTATTGTGGATTCCTTTTTCAACATGTTGTTTAGTGATCTAATTAACTCTGCTAAATTATATAAATCTTCTAAGAAAATTGATTTTTCCTAAGAAAGCTTGCAACTCTTTAATGTTCATAGGGTGTTTTATTTGCAAGATGGCTTCTATTCTCACAGGGTCTATTCTTATACCATCTCTTGAAATTATGTGACCTAACAAATTTCCTTCTTCTAACCCAAACAAGGACTTTTTGGGGTTCAAGGAGATTCCAAACTTCCTGCATTTAATAAAAACTTGCCTTAGATGATCCAAATGTTGATTGTCAGATTTTGAAAATACAGTAATATCATCTAGATATATCACAAGGAAATCATGGATTTCTTTTGCAATGGCTGTATCCATAGCTCTCTGGAAAGTGGCTCCTACATTCATTAGCCCAAAAGGCATTTTCACATACATAAATTTTCCCCAAGGAGTAGTAAAGGAAATTTTGGGTTTCTCATCAGGATGAACTAAGATTTGATTATAACCAGAAAACCCATCCAACAATGAGATTCTGGTTGCTCCAACTATTCTCTATAAAATGTGGTCCATTTTGGGAAGAGGGTAATTGTCTTTTAGTGACACTTTGTTGAGGTTTCTGAGATCCACACAGAGTCTGATCTCATCGGTTTTATTTCTAGCTGGCACCAAGTTTGAGATCCAATCAAAAAATTGGATTGGTGCAATTATTTTAGCATCATAAATTCTCTGAATTTCTTTTTCAATTGTAGGTAATAAGAAAGGATTAATCCTTCTAAGTTTTTGTTTGAAAGGCTTTTGATTTTTGTTAATGGGAATTATGTGTTGGATGATGTTGGTGTCATAGGATTTTAGGTCCTCATAACTCCAAAAAAAGATATCTTGAAACTCTTTCAATAGCTCAATGTATTTTACCTTTCAGTAGGGGGTAATGATTTTGAAAGTTTGATCAATTTAGGATTTTCATCGGTGCCTATATTACATTCTTCTATATCAAACCTTAAAGGCTCCATCTTAGGCTTCCTAGGAACATCATTTGAATCAAATAAATCTTCCAGAGGGGTTAATCCCTTAGGTAAGAAATTATCTTTGAGATTAATTACTTCGGTTTCCTCACTGATTATTTCATCAATCTCAATTTGCTCTAAGTTACCTACATCTAATTTTGTAAATTTAGTAGGGTTAGATCTATCTAGTTCATAACCTTCTATCTCATTCTTAGTGTCAGGATCTATTGATGTGTCAGTATCTATATTGTTATTGCTAAACTCTTCTTCTGAAATTAAAAAAATATTTATTTTTTTATCATCATAAAATATTTTCCAATTCTTCAAATTGTATGGAATTGCAGGTCTATGCCTAACTTTAGCAGTATACTGATGGTTGGGTTGGAAGGGTAATTTGCAGGTACTAGCAAACACTGCTAAACTATGGGCTTGCATGTTATGCTTTCTAGGAATTACTGCAATCCTTGATCCTAGGAAAGTGTTAAATATTTCTACAATAGTGTCCCTATAACAACTTAATCTAGGGTCCTTTGTCATATATACACCATTAATCTGTTTTACAATTAGTTCAAAGTCTCCCATGACATAAACTCTTTTAGCTCCTAGATCCTTAACTAACTTAAGGCCTAAAATTAATGCTTCATACTCAACCATATTATTTGTACATCTGAAATTTAATCGATATGCATGAACTTTTGAGTAATCATTTTCCAAGTTATATATCCACACTCCTACTCCTGCTCCTAACTTGTTGATTGATCCATCAAAATATAAATGCCATAACATCTCATTATCTATATTTACACTATTTAATGCCATAAACTTCTCATCAATTATAGCAATTTGATTGTCTTGTTTATTGAATAGTTCTGTACTTTGGTATGTTTTATGTTGTGCAGAAACTGCAATTTCTTTTGGTTCTATATTAGTATTGTCTAAAATTTCTTCTTGTGTTTGATCAGCATTAGACAAGATAAAAGAATCAATATCTGAGTGTATGGAGTAGATGGGAAAGTTTTGAGGCCGATCCTAGCTACTTACCATATATTTCATTAAGGTTTCTCGGTATAGTTTCTTAGGTTGTCCAAAAACAGAGATTGTTGCATATGACATATCTAGTTGTAAGGATCCTTGAAGTTTGGCTCCCCATGATCTGGATAACAACATGCCATACTTTGGTGGGATGTCAGTGACCACAATATCCATAAGGATGCTTTTAGCAGGATATTGAACTAAAGCAACACACAGGTCTTTAATCAATCCTAGACACTTTACTTGACTAGAGTCAAATGAGAATAAGTCTTTATATGGCCTTATAATGTCTAGGTTTAATTTCTCCATCACTGATTTGGGCATTAAATTGTGAGAGGCCCTAGAATCAAACATTGCATTGTGTAGAGTTTTGTCATGGATACTAAGGCTAATGTAGAAAGGTGGAAATCCTCCTTCTAATGGTTTTCCATTAACATCTGGACCAAATATGAGTTTTGGTTGGTCATCAAATAAGTTGGCCAAATCCTCATTTTCAGAAATGTTTAAGGTTTAAGTTATCTGTGATTTATAAGTTTCATTCTTGATTAGTTTTATTAAAGGAACTAAAATCTTTAGCTTTGTTATCTATGTTCCCGAATTGAATGGAAAAGAGACTTTTTCTGTTTGAAGGTTTTGAATTTTTGCAGCAGGGATTTGAGTAGGCTTGTCCTCTTTTCCTTTATTGGGGGCCTCTTTATGTGGATTTTCAAATATGATGTTTTAAGCTTTGTCCACTGGTTCCTTAGGTGGAATCAAAGTGGATGGTTGATCAACAGAAGGTTGATTAAAGGTTATGTCTACAATTGTGGGGCCAGAAGGGTTCTGGTTCTGCCTAGGGAGAATTTGGAGGATTTTTGAAACAGGGGCTTCTTTTATTTTCTTGGGTTGATTTTGCACTATTTTCTTAGTTTGGTCAGGGAAAAAAACATTATTTTTTCTTCTTAGGTTATACTGTTTATGCACTTCAACAATGGCAGATTCGTATCCCTGTTTGTAATCAAATGATTCCCCAGACTGTACTTGTAATTGTTGTAGCATATACAGTTCATGCTCATCTTGGGTTAGAAAAACAATGTCCTCATCATTTATTCCCATTAGGTTAATTCGTGTATCTTGTTCTAGATCTTATGGATGGGATGTCTCTGCATAATTTTCTTGAAAAGGTGGCCTGATGTTCTGATGTGGTCCATTTTCCCTAGTTTTTCCAGCGTTTTGGTTTTCTCTAAAATTTGGGTTTCTATTTTGAGGACCTTGCGCGTTATCCCATTGGGGTTTTATTTCTATGTTCTCTACTCTATCCATTAGTATTTCCATACTTTTGGCTAAACTATCTATTTTAATGTCAGATGGTGAAGTTTCATCCTTTGCAGTTCCTCTCCTTTCATTTCTAACTCTAGCCCTTTTAGCTAATAAATTGGCTTCTACACTAACTACTACACTTTGAATTTCTTCTAAGGTTGGGGGGTTTCTTTCCCTGAGTTGGTATGCCATATCTGTGTCAAAACCATCAGGGAACTTTATTAATGCTACGTCTGGTGGGGGTCTATGTTGGGTTGTGTTATATTCTTTCCATGACTAGCCCATGTAGTTAACCAGGGGCTTAAAAGGGTGGCAGAGCTCCCCTTTCATTGTGATGATTGTGTAGTGGTGGGAGTCATAGGGGGTTTGAGGGGTGCAAGTAACCCCACTCTATGGGGTCCGGGGCAGTGCTGTGGAAAAATTTGTTTTTGGACCCTATATTAGGTTGGGCGGACCTACCTATGGTTTTGTGCATGATTTTTCGCACATGGATTTGGACACAATGGTTTTCGGTCCATGGTTTTGGACGCGATGGTTTTCGATCCATGGTATTGGATGCTTCGGCATGTATAAATATGTATTGTAACATTGAAAGGAATATAATGAAAAATCAAGCTAGTAGTCTCAGTTTTGGGATCCAGGGGAAAATCTCTGTGTATATGTGTTTTATGTGTTATGATCTTGCATTGTTTATTTTCTGTGTTTTAGAATTCATATGCAAGTATTTTCTATATGGGGTTAAAACCTATAGTCTAAGGTTAACTAGGATTGCATCATATATATTATTGAATCTAGTGCAGTAATATTGAACAGTTTCATTAGGTCCCCTTCTAATACTGTCATATTCTGAAAGTATCTGCAAGGGATTCTTCTTCTTTTCCCATCTGCTAAAAAAATGTTGGTAAAACAAATATAAACTATCAATATTATTGGTAAAAGACCCCCTAAACCACTAACTAACCTCACTAGCCAAAGTTTGGGCAAAGAGTCTCATTTGAACATTATCTGTGTCAATTCCGTGCAACTCAAAGTAATCTGTCATCTTGTTGGCATGTTGTTGTGCAGTGTAATGTCCTGTGCCATCAAATTGAACAATTTTACTTTGGTAGTTTGCTGGCATAGCACCAAGTTGGGTAGGTAAAACAAGAGGAGCATATCTATTTGCGATGGCCGTAAGTTGGGAGAGGCTGAGATGTGGGGTTGAGGTACTTGGAGATGATGCAATAGTGGATGAAGAATCAGGACTATCAGATGATGAATAAGTAATGATAGGTTGATGAGGGAGTGTAGGAATAAATGGTGGTGAAGAATGGAGTGTTGAAGTTGAAGGGAACAATGGTGAATTCAAAGTAACGGACAATTGTTCAGAAATCTTAGGGGTCGTATTAATGGATGATTGTGGAGGTTTTAGAATGTATTCATCTATTGATTTATTGGCATGTTGAACTTTAATGTCTGCAATAAACTCAGGATCTAGAATAGTTTCATCAAGTGCACTTTCAGATTTTGTTCTAAATAATGACAAATCAAATGACACATCAAAGGGAAGTTATTCTTCAACTAACCAATTATCAGGGCATGAATCTACTTTAATTAAAGGTATATTGCTAGCTTGACTTCCTTCTTTTTTGGATTTTCTTGAAATTAGGTTGGGATTATCAAATACTAGGGCAGGGTTTGGATCTGGATTAGCCTTAGTAAAATGAGTCTTCCTAAAAGCTAGAATTTCAAATTTTTTAATAGTTTTCGTGAGATTTGTTCAAAATAACTTCTAACAAATGACTTTAAGAGGCTCAAAATATAGATTTAGAATTTTCTTAAAGCTTTATTAGGACCGAGGATTCAATGATCCCCAGTATGTTCACCACTATGTTATCACTTAGAATTTTCTCTAGTATTTATTAAAAGAAAGAAAATGACCGAGGTAACCACAAACCAACTTTGGAGCATAGGCTCTAGCCAACCTAGGCTCAGAGAGGGCTCTCTCTATATGATTTAGCTTTGTTTGCTTGGATTTCAGGCTAGTTATGAATGTTTTGGGGGTTTTTGATTTGTATTCAAGATTGGATGGTGGGATCCTAAAAACATATGGATAGAATGATGTCTTTAGACCATTGGGCTATGGAGTCAACAGAAGGGCAGTAGAACTAGATCAAATGACTAAAGGGAATGTTCAAAGGGAAAGCTAGCAGAGTGAAGTTCAGGTCTTTGGAACAAAGTGGTGAAATGGCTTCAATCAGGGTGAGAGAGAAATTAAGGGTTCTCAGACCGGGATGTGACTATGAGGAATGGAGGGGTAATCGAAATCAAAGGGCAATTAAGAATCCTTTAATCTGGACATACAAGAGACAACCTAAACTAAGGAGCAATTAAGAATTGCTTTAAAACTTAGATATCAGTTGAAAACATTTATATGCAAAACTGTTAAAACAGAGTGTAATTAAACAAATTCTGAGATATTATTCCAGTTATAGCATTCAGATTCAGAAACACATTAAAGATTGTGGAAAAATTTAAGAAATATAACAATAACATAAGAGAATACTTGTCTGCACTTCGCTCAACACATGAATCCTGTGAAATATCTTGTCTTTATTCATCAATCCAGCTTGCTAGCTCAGTCAATTATACAATTTTTTTACAGTCTTTTGATCAAGAAGTCTATAGAAATGTCTAAGAATCCACCCTACATACTTCGAATTGTGAAGTATTTATACAAAAGTTTTATTACAAAATATCTCAAACTAACTTGAGATTTAATCTAGGAAATAAAAATATCTTCTTGCAAGAAGATAGAGATAGCTATTGAACTGCTTCATGCTTTCCCTTTTATTTTGGTACTGTTGGCCTTTATGGTTTGATATTTAGCCCTTTATGTTGCCTTGATGTTTGATCTCTCATGCTGGAAGTTTCATTTAACCTTGGTCTTTGATCTGACACACTTTCATCAAATACACTTTTACTTTGATGACCTGTCAATATCCTTTACTATGTTTTTACTTTTGTTGTACATTTTAACTTTTTACTGTGTATTTCAACAGTATATTATTTAGTTTTTTATATGTATCAGCATATGGTAATGGATATTGATCAATTTTATGTATGTTTGGTATGTTTTTCTTTTGATTGTATGCTATGTTTGGTTCCTTTGTTTTAACAGTTAATGTCTCTGTGTGAATGATTTCTTTCTATGTTCTGTGTATAGCTATTTTCTTTCTCTAAATGAAGGTTATTAAATATATTTCCTTTCAAGTCTTGGAGTAAACAAGTTTTGTGACTAGTATCAAAACTGTTTATCCAAGCTCTGGTCTTCTGCTAATTACCTGCAAAATACAACAATCGTTAAGAAAACATAGATTGGCATGAAAGGCAATTGATGGTTTTATTGCACAGGGATGTCTGGGTAAGGAGTTGTGGCAATGTTTTGAAAGTAATCAGAGGTCGAATTGTGTTGCAGAGGTTCAGGGTGGTGCTGGAAGGGTTTGATAGGTTTTACTATGAAACGGAGTAAAAGGAATGAAAACGAGGGTTTTCGGGGTTTTAACGGGAAACTTTTTAAATTTGGCGCGAGATTTTTTAAGTGAACAATGATGGTTTTGCTTATGTGGGGAGGTAGTATTGGAGGCCATCACACCACTTTTGTGGAGAAGGCGGTATTGAGGGGGGCTCACCCGATCTACTCCATTGATCGACATGTAGCAGTTGGCGGGCCGGGGAAAACTGCTTTATCGGGTGGGTAAAGGTTGGGCGTCGGGCAGATCCGATATGGATATGGACCGTTGGATTAGGGTGGAGGTGATCAGACAGTAATCGAGTGAGAGAGGTACGCAAATGATAAAAGTATGGGCTTCGGGGGGGGCCAGGGCTTTAAACTTCAGTGGTTTGGGATTAAATAAGACTTAATCATAGATTTAATCGATTGGTTGGGTAACGATCGGCCATCGAGCGTAGCCAATATGGCTATGGATTGTTAGTGAGGGGGATGGTGATCGGATGGTAGTCGAGCGAGGGAGGTGCACGAGTGATAAGAGCATGGACTTCGGGGGGCCCCAGGACTTTAACATATGGAGGTTTGTGATTAACTAATTTTTAATAATGGGTTTAATCGATCAAGCGGGGCTTAATGACGAGATTAACCCAACATTACCGAAAAATGGAAGTTAAGCAAATTATGTCGGGGGTATGAAGTAGGGGGTCAACTATAGTTTATATTTAAACTAAGGGTTGGGATATTTATTTAGGGGATTTAATTAATATAGGGGAAAAGGTATTATGGGATTTATATAATAAAATTAAAAATTAATATGAAATTGGCGGAATGGGTATATCCTTATCATAATGTAAAATGTAATATTTGCACACTTTATTTACATACACTCAATACTTAGGATAAGGTACTTTTTGTGGGTTTTTTGAATGAAAAGGGTTTTAACATGGAGTTACTTTACTTTTCCTAGGAAAATGAAGTTTATCCTTAGGAAAAGGGGTTTTATTAGGCTAATGGGGGAAATGAAGGGAGATGAATAGTTATGAAGGGGATTCTAACACTTGATGTCCATAAATCATTAAGCCAAGGGTCTGGTCCCACCAAAAGTCAGAGAAATGCTCTGAGCCTTTATGACTTGAAGGATTTACGTACTAGAACTTACTTATGAATGGGGAAATTAGTAAGTAAAGGGGTGAAATGATTGAGGGGGAGTTAATTAAATCAACTTGTAAACCATTGTTCATGCTTTCTTTACTGCTTATGCACATTGAAAGATGTATTTAAACATGATATAAATGGCTTTTGTGCAATTAACTTCATGCTTCAACAACCTTTCTTCTACTTACCCATTACTTACCCTACCATTTTTTCTTCATTTTATTTGGGTGCATTTAGGCTAGCAAACCTTTATCAATCCTTTTATTTTAAAAAGTAAAATATCTAATTCTAACCTTATATCATCCAGGGGCTTAGATTAAACTGATGAGCTCCTTTTATTTTCTCTAGCTATCTAATGATCTGCTAAGATTGAACTGTTTAGTAAGATTTTATTCTCTAACTATAAACATAAAATTCAAAGCATGAAATAGTCAAGATTAAGTAGTTTGACTACCACGGGTTGTGGCATGTATGACAGGCTGCACATAATAATTATTATGCATAAACGTAAATAGTAGTTGCATTTAGACTTGCACACTTTAATGGTCTCTTTTTGTTTTTGGGGTTCATATATTTTCCTTTTTTTTACCTTCTCTTATTCCTTTTGTCCTCTGATTTTTCTTTTAGGACATACCCTCTTTACATTTTTTAATTTTTAATATGGAAAACATTTGTAGAAAGCAAAGGTATGTACAATATTAAAAGGCTTAACCTTAGTCATTCAGAATTATGACTCCTATTGGTATAGGAACCTAACAGGTTTGTCAAATGCTCTGGAGCCTGATGGCAACTGTGTGTTGAGTTACTAGTCCTAGAGCCTTGGTTGGAACAAAAACTCTCAAGCCCTATAAGGCTTGGATAGAAACCAATTTGATGATGGTTTTGTGATGTCCGACTATGAGCTGGAATCATTGTTTGACGGGTTGAAGTAGATGGCCTCTAGAAGCTTGAATGGTTTTGGATTGATGTGTTCTATGAGATCCCACATTCATGCTTGGAATATGTGACGGTTGTGAATGGTTGAAGAGAGAATTGGCTCAGACATTCTATAGTTGGGTGGAACGTGAAAGTCCCATCCTGGGTTTGGATTTTTCATCATGAATATGAGGTTATTTCTCCTTGTATTTCTATGAGTATTATATTGGTTTATATGTGGATTATATGGCTGTGATTTCATTAATATTTCAATTGCTAATATGTTGGTTATGTATGTGTTTTATGAATGTAGCTATGTATGGTTCTCATCATGTTTTTACTTGTGAATGAATGAGAAATGTATCTGTGACATAATAGATGAAATGACAGCTAATGTGTTAAGGAATCAATGTCTCTTAGTGACTATCAACTAAGTATCATATCCTTATTCTTAGATCTGTTATTTATACCTGTAGACTCACATGTTCGTGATATGTTTTATGAAATTCCTGTAATGGATAATAGGGTTCCAGTCAAGTTGTTATTCAAGTAATTGTATTTGTATTATCATTTCCTTATTCTCTTAATGTGTTGAAGATGCCATTCAATTTTGGGCAGTGATCTGGGCTTTGGGCCTAAAAACGTGGCTCAAATCCTAGGGACGCTAGCACAACACTGAGAAAAACAGTCCCTGGATGTTGGCATGCCTTGTCATGAGAGCATCCAGAGCCTCTTGGATGCTGGTAGACCTATAGCGTAGGAGCGTCTGAGGGTCAAGTGGTTCAAAATATTAGTGGGACCAGGGGCTGGTTGGTCGAAAGGTTGGGTTGGTTCTTGAGGGTCCTAATGCTGATGTTGATTGTTTGTATGGTGTGTTTCCATTGGTTCCACTTCCTTAACGTGACTTAGGAGGTCGAATCATATCATGGTGGCCTCTCATCACATGTTTACCCCAGTTGGCTGGTTACTTAGGTAGATGTAGGAGGAGGGTGTTAATTTTTTTTGAGAAAAAAGGGTTTTTTGTGCTAGAGTTCTCATTTTGAGGCTGCAGTTCTCATTAAGTTGGTAACTTTGTTATATACATGATACTATATGTATACACAACAATTTTGATTTCTTTTATATACACTAAGAAAAGTAGGAAATTCATCTCCCACACTAACAAATTTGTCTTCTTCCTTATTCGCTCTCAAAATGAGGAGAAATTCACGGCCACATTCATGCCTTCCATGGAGGGCCTCTCGAATAGAAAAAGAGAGCGAAAAAGGTTTTTGAGGAACATAAATACATCTCCTCCTCACCCATTGGGGTACCTCTCATCTATCAATTTAAGCATTCAATAAATTTCCCCCGACGCACCTCTACTAAGGGGCCAATATTTTGTCACTCTTTTTCTGAAAATGAGGAAATTAGGTGTAACTCCCTCATCCCACATCTACACAAGTAACCAGAAAACTAGGGTAAACATGCAATGAGAGGCTAATATGGTTAGATTCTACCTCCTATGTGACTTTAAGGAAATGGAATCGAAAGAAATACAACATACAAACCTTCCACATCAACTGTAGGACCCCTGAGAACCATGCGAACACTTTAGGTAGCTTGCCCCTCGGTCCCACTAAAGTTTTTTATCACTTTTCCTTTTCTTTCTCTCATGCTAGAGGCATGCTAGCATCCAAGGACCTCTGGGCGCTCTCACAGGATTTCCAACGAGCGTCAATGGACCAATTTGTCCAGTTCTATGCCAGTGTCCTCGAGATTTGAGCCACTTTTTCAGGCCCAAAGCCTAGGTCACTTTCGAGAATGGAATGACATCTTAAGAGTAGTAAAATAACAGTGAAACAATGATGGAAAATAAGTTAGTTAAGAAAGACCTTAACCAGACCCCTACTATCCACGATAAGAATTTCGTCAAACATATCGCAAAAATGTAATCTATAGGTGTAAACAAAATAATTAAGCATAGTGATCTCATACTTATTTGAGAACCACTAAGAACCCTTCTTCCATCATGTAATTTGCTTCATTATCATGTATTAGGTCATAGATACATTTTCCATTAGTTTACAAGTAAATACATGATGAGAGTCATACATAGCTCATGTCATAAAACATATACATAACTATCATAGTAACAATAAAAAATACCATAAATATAACAACCATAGAATCCACATATAAAATAGCACATTTACACATGGAAAACCAAGGTAATGAATTTCTGATTAATGAATATAGAAAACAACCAGAGATGGGACTACCATGTTCCACCTGACCATAGATTGGCTAAGCCAATTCTCTCTTAAGCCAATCACCCCCATGCCATATTCCAAGCATGAATGTGGGACTCATAAGCAACCGAAATGAACCAAACAAGCATGGATGCTACCGGATTTCTTTGCCTACACCATGTAAATTTGAGTGTCTCCTATTCTCTCAAGATTTACCATAATCTACAGTCTGATCCAGGGATCACTAGACCCTACATCAAGACCCACTCTCTAGGCTTTATCGTACATCCCATCCCGGGAATACTAGGCCCAAGGGAGAGCAATCCACCTCTTGGCTTTACCGTGTATCCCTCCATTCACTCACAAGGATTCCTAGGCCCACCGAGGCACACAATCCTTGCTTTAACACAACCCATAGTCTGGCTCAGGGGTTACTAGGCCAGTGGCTTTACCGTGATCCACACTCCGGTTCAGGGACCACTAGGCCATGTGTTTATCATTTCATAGATCCACCCCACTCAACTTTGAATCCATCCAGCAGTCCAAGTCAACCTAAGTATGATAACCCATATGATCAAGGGTATCAAGAAATGGCAAGGCTAGGATGAAAACACTGTCACACCTAGAAAAACCCATGCCATGACATAAAACAACCACATGCAATACCATGCATTCCAAAACTAGCAAGGAAAATACACATGAAAATTGACACCTTCAAATAATCCTATTGTAGCTACTTGATCCTACCTTTCCCTGCTGGATCTTTGCTTCATCTTTCCTTCTTTACCTTTCTTGATCCAATGCTACAATGCTCCAAGAAAACTCTAAGTGTCTAAGAGTGAGAGAGAGAGATAGAATAATGAGAGAGGTCCAAAACTAAACTGACAAAAGGTTACCAACTTATGCTCAAAATACTTTTTATTAATGAGGCCTCTATTTTCTTCATTTTCCCTTATTTTCCTTCAATTTCCTCCTCACATGCAACTTGTGACCTTTCCCCTTCATTTTCTCCTAATTTCCTTTATTTTCATAAATAAATATGCTAAAAATGTCATTTTTACCTTTCCAAAGCCTTAACCATTGCCTTCGCCAATTTCCTTTTGCCATAATAATCAAACTGTACACCTTCTAGGATGTCTTGCTCGCCATTTAGCTTGGAATACATGTCTCATCACCGTGGTCTTATATTTTCTTGATTGAAATTTTCACCAGGGTTGTTACAAAACCCTCCACCTTGGGGGAACACCATCCTCGGTGTTCAATGACACCTACAGCCAAAAAGACTGCTGAAAAGAAAACATATTACCCATGGAACTTTATAACATAGCTCTTGTAGTATTTACAATGACCATCTATTAAAACATGAAAAACATACCATTTACTGGAGCTTTATAACACATCTCATTACGATATTTACAATAATAACCACATACACTCACATACACATTTTCTTCAATTAGAAATTAATCATACTATCTATGAAGCTTTATACATCTAGCTTGATACACTATTTACAATAATATACACATATAAACATATGCACATTTTATCAAGCAACAAATAAAAGGATGTGATGCCTTCATCTGCAACAAGGGAATCTAGAGGCTCACACCTCCTCCCTCAAATTAAATACCAGGATTAACCTCCTTCCGAGGAAGTCCACATTCCGTTGTCAAAGTCCAAGTTGCATCCAATGTCCAACGCTATAATCCAGTGCCACTTGTCCTCAGTGAACAGTTACTAGCTCATTGTTCCAAGTTGCACTCACAATATGCATATGATTCCATTTGGAAATGCTAATGACCAAAATATATATCTGTGGCCTTCCATTCTTTGCTACATAGTCCCTCAGGCAATCATGTCATCCCCTTCCGTGCAGACACTCAATTTCCAAGTTCCGATGGCACCCCTAACCCGGGAAATCCATCCCTTGGCAAGGATTCCTTGCATCAAAATATAAAAAAACCAAGGTATATCCCTACCTATCATAATGGTTATTGTATTCTCATGGAAATCAATGGACACTATTGGGTACCACTGTCCCACGATGGCCTTGCTCCTGAATACTTTACCAGCACACTGCTGCATTTTCCAATTCCCTTCATTGCCACTGCTAATTCTTGCAGTCGGTTTCAACCACCCAACCAGGAATGTTCATGATTTCCTATACCAAGCACATAATTCCTGTTATATTAAAAAATAAATTGAAATAAATACAAATCATACCTCATTGGTAGATTGCCAATAAAGTGCACTTGCAATCATGTTTACTTTCTGTCACAACAAGTCAAACTAGCATTTTCACCAAATCATTATGTATAAAAATATCACATCAGGTTAGCTCAAAACACAACCATTATAGATCAAAATCATAACTCATATGTAACAATCATAAACTAGAATCATAGATCACATGAAATCATCATATAACAAAATCATAAATCACATACATGATAAAACTAAAATAAAATATTGATACTTACGCTTTAATTAATCCTTAGCTTCTATCTTTGTCCTTATTCTGTATGCACTCTGGGTTGGTTGCCACACCTATCAAACACTCAGTTCCTTCTCTGCAACCATGTGCACATACACATAGTGTCCATCACAGACATAAAACCACACACAACATACAAATCCATGCAATACATGCACCTACACCTGAAATATAACACCTACAGCTACACCTAGTGTACAACACAACAAAATACATACTCCTACGTTCGGTGTACGAAAAAACACAATACATACACCTACACTCAGTGTAAAATGCCACACAATACACATACCCACACATAGAACAACACAATGTATACACGTCATGATACCACAACTACACAATGCACATACATAGTACTGCATGTACACAACACATCATGTATGAAATGCACACAATACCACATGTACACCAGTACCATATGTACAACATATACATAGTAACACCTATACACAACACCACCTAGAAAATGTGTACACAACATCACGTGTACACGACACCACATGTACACATCGCCACATGCACAAAATGTACACCACACCACATGCTCATAGAACCACTTGTACAATCATGCACACAATACCATATGTACATAACACCACATGTACAACATGCAAGCAACACCATATGTACATAACACTGCATATCCAGCATGTACATAACATCATCTATACATAGAATTGGATATCCAACATGTGCACAACACTATATGCACATGACTCTACATATCCATCATGTGCATAGTACAATATGTACATAGCATCGCATATACAACATGTACATAACACCACTATACCCAACACAACATATGAAATATTCACACAACACTATCTATACCACCCTGTAAATAAACAACATGTACACACACTATATATACACAACAATGCATGCGCAAAACATCACAGATATAACATGTACAACATATAAAACATATCACAACAATAGTACCACACATACAAATCACACTGTCTCTACTGAGCAACCTTTCCTCTAGTTTCTTACCCATGTTTGTCCCAACATGCCACAAACCACATTGCTTTCATTTCTCTGATGTATCCCTCAGTATAACATGTCCATAACATAGACATAATATAACAACATAATATCAACCCATAGCCACATGATACTGACCTCGTATATTTGTCAAGACTACTCTTCCCACTTTATTCCTCATAAACCAAGAACCTCTTCATGTCATTCGCCTATGTAAGAAATCATTCCTCCACAGAATAATTCCTAATGACCTTGTCAAACAGTGACATAGATACATGGACATGTACATACATATGCCTAAACATTAGCATAAAATAATCATGATCCATGACGACCCTATCAGAAATGACATACACACATACATATACATAAGCATTAGCATAGAACAATCATGGTCCTATGAGACAACGACATACATACACACATCAAGGTTAAGAGAACTCCCTCTATCTATGCATACCATGCACAACATTGAGAAAAAACATTCAGAACATAGCCAAGGAATTTGATGCCTCAAATCCATTCACCTTACCTTTTTGGTGACCTTTCCCATGCATGTATTTCCATCATACATTTACCACAATAGACCCAACCAATCCGTCTAATTGTCATTGTCTTCCCTTCCGTTGCACTTACTAATGCATCAAGATTCATCCATGTCTTACATTACATATTGGGTACCACACAACTCTCCCGTGAGCTCCATTAACTTTCCTCTTTTCCCAACTAATTCCCAACACTCTCAAAAAATAAAAGGCAAGACAAGAGTCAAACAAGAAGAAGACTATGAAAATCAATAACAATATGACTCCACAAAAAAAGTGGCAAGGCCATGCAATATACATAACAAAACTACAAATCAAGTGCTAGAACATCACAAAAGACCAAAAGCACAATACTAACTACATACACCATGACTCAATCTCCATGGTTCCTTGTGCTTCTAAAGGAAATCTAAACCTGATCCTTCTTCAAGATTTCATGGCAGTTGATGAGCCTCATCATTGGATAATTATATGGCCCTTAATTCACCTCCTAGATTAGTCAAACCAACTTTTCTCATGACTTATTACATGCTTTTGATTATATTTTGTTTATGAGGTGAGTTAGAGTTGGATATTATGCCTAGTGGTCTAATATGCATTGAATGTGGGATTGAACGAGAAAATCAAGGAATTTTGGCAAAGAAGAAGGTCAAAACTCGAATGGGACAAGGGAGAGGGATTCTAGGAGATGAATCCTCCTCATTTACTACTCATCCATTCAAATATTCCTCCATTCATCACATCAACTCAGAGTGCAAACAACCAAATCATGAGGATTAGAAGGCAGTCGAGCAAGTAGGAAATCAAGCACTAGTTTATCTCGAGTTTGGGAGCCAAGCCTCCCTAATTTTAAGGAAGTCATTTGGGACTTCATTTGTATAAGTAGAGTGGCCTAGAGCCTCATTAAGATTCAATTTTTCGTTGTAAAAATCTAAGCTATTTTCAAGCTCCAAACTTGTGGAAGTGTTCTTAATGTAATTTTTTGTTTTGGTAATAAGAATGGGTTTTGTTTTGAGCCAGCACTGAGTTAACTTAGAGGGCTGAAGCTCTTGGGTTAGGGCCCAACCCTAGTAGCCAAGGCTCCTCTTTCTTGTATATGTATGTGTAGTTTAGTCTCATATATTCATTGTTGATTTGTTTCTAAATGTATTTTCATTGTAAGTAGTGTAGATTAGATTGGTTGTTTTATTAGTTTTCTTCCATTTGTGCCTTACTTGAATAGCAGGTTAGTAGGGATAAAAGGAGAACCACAAGGCTGTCAGTAGTGGTCTTGGCCTCACTTCCTCCCTCTGGGATCATGACTTGAGGAAAGGATCCTTATGAAGCCCCAAAAACACAGATTTCTATTTTTCTTATAAGCTTTGGACTCTGTTGTCCTTAAATTATCATTCGATTAGTTTTTCAAAGTAGGAATTCATTTTCATATTTTTCATCTTCATTTTTGTAGTAGATCTCATCCATGCTTTCATTCGTTTTAGTGACATTCCTCATGCAACATGTAGGCAGCTAGCTCATTAATTCTTCTTTTCTAGTTTATGAAAATGTTTCTTGTTTACATAGCTTTTGGGAAATATTCATGTTTTTGTAGAGCAGGTACTCTAGGAATAGACAAAGACTTCATAGATAGCCACCACCCCCCACTTCTTTCACCTCAATCATTCCTTTTTTTACCATTCCCTTCACTAGTTTTTCATCATTTTGCATAGAAATTCTTCCAACCTCATTGAGCAAATCTAACCATCTTCTATCCTTGTTGTTGACTTCTGAGTGATCCTAGACCTCATACCACCCAATTACACCCATAAACCACCTTCCCTAAGCCTTCCATCACCTCCAACACCTCCCATTTCGCTCTCGGTTGTATCCTATAGGTTTATAGAGAATCCTGTAGGTTTCTAGTACATCTTGTAGGTTTTCTTGTAGTGGCCTGTTTCGAGGCTGAATTGAGGGAAAACCTCTAGGAAGCCCCCAAAGGTCACCCTAGGGTCTTATAAACCCTCCAATAGTCTCATAAACCTTCCAATCATCCTCCAACATCATCAAATCACCTGCCACATAACCAAAATCCATTAGTTTGCATACTTGATTTTGCATAAAAAAGGCAAAAAGACAAAACAAATTTATTTCAGTCCCTTTACTTGCACATTAGTGATGTTTTGATGATGTTTACTTCCATGCTTATATGGTATCATTTTATTTCATGTTAATTTAGCATTTTTGGCAAAGCATAGTTTCTTAGCAAGTTAAATAGGAAACAGTGTGATTTAGCATTGAATTTCGGTCTTGTTCATTATTGCAGTAGAGTATCTCTCTCTTTGAGTATATTTTCCTTTCTTCCATCAAGAAACCAAGCTTCTTCTAACTCCATAGAAGTCTGACTTGAAAACCCCAGTGGTCTCTCACCAACTGAACAATGACAACAGGCAAAACTATCACTTTTACTTGTGTATACAACGCTGTCACCTCCAAGTTTGTACGAACCCCGGGTTGATAAAGTAAAGCTGGTAGCCCAGGAGTTACAAAATTCTTGCTACAATATTGGTGCTCATCAACAATCTCTTTGTCATGCAACCCCCTACATCATATTGTAACAACCATGGTGAAAAAATTCATCTAATAAAATTTAATAAAGGAAACATAAGACCACAATTAAGGGACACTTATTCCAAGCTGAATGTTGGGAAAAGATATCCTAGTGGGAATCACTAGATGTGTGCTTTGGAAAAGGAAATTAGAAAATCCTAAGGCAAAGGAATTAAAAGGAAAAGGAAGTTTGGCAAATTTATTTATGAAAATAATGGAAATTATGAGAAAAGTAAGGTGAAGGGTCACAAGTTGCATGTGAGAAGGAAATAGAAAAAAATAATGGAAAATGAATAAATGAGAGGCCTCATTCATAAACAATCTTCTAAGGATCAATATGATGCCTTTTGTCAAGTTCAAGTTTGGAGCTCTCTGATTATTCTCTCTCTCTCACACACACACACACACATACACACACACACACACACTCTTGGCCACTTGCGCACTCTATTCTTGGAGCAAGCAAAGGAAAAGCAAGCAAGGATCAAGCATCTTCAGCAGGAATACTTGCAGATAACCTTTTACATGTGTGCTTTCCTAGCTAGTTTGGACATGCATGGCTTTTCAGTCTTGCCAGGTTATGACAATGGTTTTCAGCCTAGCCTTGCCTTTTTTGGGATTCCATGGTGTTGGGATGTTTATTTCAGCTTTGTGAGCTTTGGTTTGCTGGATGGATTTCAGAATCTGGGGTGGAGGTGGTCTCAAGTTCCATTCCCAAAGGCCTAGGAATCCCTTGATTGATTTTGGCAGGATACATGGTAAAGCCTAAGGGAGATGTCTCAGTTAAGGGCGTAGTGATCCAGATTTGGATTGTGGTAATGAGTGAGAGCCAAGGAGACATAAAATTCCTCAAGGATAGTGATGGATTCCAAATGGAATTCCAAGTTTTGTTTGATTGTGACCGGAGCATCGGTTTTGGTGTGATCACGGTTTGGTGAGGGTGGAGGTGGTTTAACCTCTGCATTCCATTGCTTGTTCTTGGATTGGTTGTTTTATGACATCCCACATTCATGATTGGAATATGGCATGGGGGTTACTAGCTAAAAGAGAGATTTGTTTCAGCCATGTCAATGGTTGGGTGGTATGTGGAAATCCTGAAACTGGTCGGATTTGCCTATCATTAATAAATGTCAACTTCTCTTAATTTTGTACTGATTTATATATGGATTTGATGGTTGTCATATCTCTGATGTTTACATGGTTTTATGCTGGCTATAAGCTTGGTTAAATGGCTGGTTCATGTCATGGTTATTTCATGTATTTACTTGAAACTATTAAATGGATGGATGTAAGACCTAATTGATGATATAATGGTTCAATGGAGAAGGAGGTGATCCTTCTGGTTATGTTTCATAAGTTGTTTCAGCCATTTATGCTCTGTCTTGTATCCTGTACCTGTAGGTTGCATTGATGACAATTGTTTGACCAAATGTCAATACCAGTTAGGGATGCCCAGGTTTAGTCCTAAGGTTGATTTTGTTTTACTAACATTTTTATCATGTCTTATTGTGATTATGTAAGTTACAACAAGCTTTGGGCAGTGGTCGATATTTTGGGCTAGAAATGTGGCTTAATTCTTGGGTTCGTTGGCATATGACTAGAAAGTTTGGTCAATATTCGTTGGTAGGCAAGCCTATGAGAGTGACTTTGTTAGGATATTCTGACACATAGGAAATAGTTAAGTATAACTTGGTCTAGTGTAGAGTTATGTAAAGTGTGTTTCTTTACTATGTACTTTTGTAACTTACACTCTGACGATCATGATATGTAGTGATCCGATGGTTCATTCTCTCCTTGGTATTACCGACACTTGATCCATGGCTTAACACTCGATTGGTCCATGATCTCTATTTAAAGAACATGGAGGGTCATTTGTAGTGTAACCGTTCATGAGAAGATTATGTAAATTTTCATTCTTTTATTAATAAATTGCCTGAAGTGGCCGCGTTGCCTCAGGCCATGGACTGTTTCCCTCTTTGAGGATTTTAACCGCGTCAACAATACTGGTGTATTGATCTGTGATCTGTTTGTGAGTGGTGTCCTAAAAAAAAAAAAAAATCCCCTTCCTCTTTTCCAAAAGTTGTTAACCTTTTAATCTAGATCACTTGGTCCAAAGCTACTTTATGAGAGTAGAGGTCTTGAGTTCAAGTCTTCTTTTTGTTGAGCTAATTAGATTAAGTTTGGAAAGGGGGCAGATTTTTTTTAATAAAAAAGTATCATTAATTTCCGCACATTCCTGCACTTCGCCGGCATCTTCAACAACTTTTCTTCAAAAAGCCATAACTTCTCCATTCAGAAGCCTTTTTTTTTAATCAGCTTAATTTTTCAAGATCTTTCCATTGGAACACTTAGTTTCAGCATCTATAGCTTCAGTTTATGTTAAAATGGAAAGTCCATGCCAAATTATTCTTGACAGCACCAACTACTTCTAGTGGTGGTCCTACATTGTGGATTTACTTAGAAGTAAAGGTATTTACAAAATAGCCTCAGGCCAAGAAACCAAACCAAAAGATAAAGATAAGGTAGCCAAATGGGAAAATAGGCAAGATCAAGCATGTGGGTTGATAGGGATGTCTATTTCTCCAGACCTTAGATTCCATATCACAGAACTGGATACCCCTGATGAAGCAATGAAACAGATCACTAAAGTTTTTGGAATTAAAAATGAACTTAGAGCCCATCAACTCGAAAATGAGTTGCTTACATTGGACCCTAATAATTTTTCTTGCAATGAAGATTTTCTATCCAAGTTCAAGACACTTAGACTTCTCTTGGAAGGTGTTAAGGTTAAGAAAGAAGATAGTAACCTTACCTATTCCATTCTTACTAAGTTGGGACCAACCTACGCTGTGTTTGTTTCCACCTTCCATTCTACAAGAGAAGCCTTCATTTCTCAAGGACAAACCTACATGTCCCCTTCCTTTGATTCATTTTGTGATTCTTTAATAAGATAACAAGAAAAACTCTTACACCTTGGTCTTCTTAATCTTGGAAAATCTTCTAAGAAAGCCTTAGCCACCCAGCAACAACCAAATTCAAAGAATCCTAAGAATTCGTATCCTAAAAAGAATGGTCCTAAACCAAACAAGGGTCCTAAGCAATTTCAAACTCAAAATGAAAAATCATTTCAACAAAATGATAAGGAAAATAAAAACAAAGGGAAGAAGACTGATAAACATTTCCACTTTTGTAATCGAGATGGCCACTTAGAATCCAAATGATTTAATAAAATGGAAGCCTTGGAAGCAGCAATGAAGAAGCATAACATCCATTTGGAACACTCTTCAACTTCAACTTCATCTTCAGGAATAACACTTTCTGCATGTGGTTGTCAAACGTCTCGGTCTGGCTATGCACTAAATGTATCTTCTTCCTCTCATTCTCATGAGTGGCTCATTGATTCTGGAGCTTCTTATCACATGGCCAAAAATAAAGCCATGTTTTCTTCTTTAAATGATTGTAACACCAAAAATATATATGTTGGTGATGATAGATCTCTTAGTGTTGTAGGGACTGGAACTGTTCATATAGACAATGGTCAATTTAATGATGTACTATGTGTTCCAACCTTATCCTGCAACCTTCTATCTGTATATCAGATAACTCATTCAGGTGAAGGTAAAATCGTTGAAGTTTCACCTCACGATGTTGTAATCAAGGACCTAAAGGATCCTAGACCGATTAGCCACTGGCATTGCTGATGATTCTACAAGGTTGTATAAGTTTCACAACTTTGGGTCATCAAATCTTCCCTCAGTATTTGTTGCTCATAATGATGAAGTGAGCAAACTTTGGCATGAGCGATTTGGTCACTTAAACTATCTCTCCCTTTAGAATCTATGTAAAGAAAATATGGTGACAGGTCTTCCAATGGCATCTTGCAGAGATGGTGTTTGTTCCGGATGTGTACTCGGAAAACATCATCGGGACAATTTTGAAAAACGTGCCTCTTGGCACGCCTTAGCCCCTCTACAGCTTGTGCATAATGATTTATGTGGTCCACTTTCAGTTGTTTCCTTCTCTGGCTACAAGTATTTCTTAACTTTCATTGATGATTTCTCCAGACGCACTTGGGTGTACTTCTTAAAACTCAAGAGTGAAGTATTTAGCAAATTCTTGGCCTTTAAGGCCTTTGTTGAAAAACAATCTGGACATCAAATTCTTAAGTTAAGATCTGATAATGGCGGAGAATATGTCAAAAACGACTTCATCAACTTTTGCACTGATAATGGAATTCAAATGCAACATACTGTTCCATATACTCCACAACAAAATGGTGTAGCTGAAAGGAAGAATCGCACCTTAAAGGAAATGACTAATTGTATGCTTCAATCCAAAGGACTTAGTCTTAATTATTGGGCAGAAGCAATTAAATGTGAAAATTACATAATAAATCGCACTCCTACTAAGGTTTTAAAGAATATCACTCCAGAAGAAGCATGGATCTCACTTAAACCAGATGTGAGTCACTTTCGTGTTTTTGGAAGTGAAGCATGGGCCCATATTCTAGATGAGAAACATAAAGCTTTAGACCCTAAGAGTGAAAAATGTATTTTTGTTGGATATTCTGAAGATGTCAAAGGATATAGACTTATTCCATTTAGGTCCAAAAATGTTATCATTAGAAGAGATGTAAGGTTTGATGAAAATATATCGGCCTACGAGCCTAGTTCGGCGAATGTGCCACCTCTCTCTATCTCTTCTACTTTTGAACATATTTCTTCTTCAGATGATGAAAGCGAGGATGACAATCCTCCCCCACCTTCTCAGGATCCTCCTTCATCTCCTCCACTTCCAAAATGGGTCCGTGCTACTCGGGATGCAGCAGGTGATCTTGCCAGTGATCCTACAGATCAACGACGTACACGTTCTCAGTTCGATAGAGCCTCTTCTTTACTGGCTCAAGCCTCAGAAAATTATGATCCTGACACCTTTGCAAAAGCTTCAGGCCAACTAGATTGGGACGCAACTATGAATGAAGAATATCGTTCATTATTGGCCAACGATACATGCGATCTTGTTCCTCTACCAAAGGGACGAAAACTTGTTAGATGCAAATGGGTTTACAGAACCAAGTATGGACCAGATGGGAAAGTTGATAAACATAAAGCTCGTCTTGTTGTTAAGGGTTTTTCACAAGTTGAAGGCATTGACTACACTGAAACCTTCTCCCCTGTTGCCAAAATGAAATCTATCCACCTTGTTCTTTCCCTTGCTTCCTCTTTAAAATGGGAAGTCCATCAGATGGATGTTAAATCTGCCTTCTTG
>APFE030865966.1:176502-196148 GCA_000404065.3 Pinus taeda | reverse complement strand
GATATTCCAACACATAGGAAATAGTTAAGTATAACTTGGTCTAGTATAGAGTTAGGTAAAGTGTGTTTCTTTACTATGCACTTTTGTAACTTACAATCTGACGGTCACGATATGTAGTGATCCAACGGTTCATTCTCTCCTCGGTATTCCCGACACTTCATCCGTGGCTTAACACCCGATTGGTCCATGATCTTTATTTAAAGAGCATGGAGGGTCATTTGTAGGTTAACTGTTCATGAGAAAAGCTGATGTAAAATTTCATTCTTTTATTAATAAATTTCCTGAAGTGGTCGCATTGGCTCAGGCCGTGGACTGTTTCCCTCTTTGAGGGTTTTAACCACATCAAAAATACTAGTGTACTGATCTGTGATCTGTTTGTGAGCGGTGTCCTTTGGTGTTCTGTCAGAGGAACTTACCCTGTAAATTCCTACACATTTCACCTCCATTTCACTACTATGTCACCACATTCATCCCACTTGCATTATCATTGGGCCACATTTATGTTTTTCCAAACTTTATTAATTCTAAGCCTTTTAAGTGAATTTGTGGTTAAAAATTAGAAAATAATGTGCATATGCTTATACCTAACAAGTGGGTTGAGATTGTTGACATGTGTAGGTCAAAAGGAGGCTTTTAGAGGACCTAAAACATGGAAAGTATCATGTTTTAGGTGATGGCATGATTGTGTTTCAGAGGGAGCATGAAGCTCTCCTCATCCTTAATGATGTAAAGTATGTACCAAGTCTGAAGAAGAATCTTGTGTCTGTCGCTATGCTAGAAGATAAAGGCTATGATGTAGTCTTTAGTAAAGGAAAGGTATTCTTGAGGCATATCGGTACGGAACAGACAAAGCGAATTGGGATTCGAGTAAAGAATCTCTACAAGCTGGAGATAGATGACTGTGTTGCATTGAGTTCCAAAGCTGAGATGGTGCAGAGCCAAGATGTTGGTGAGCTATGGCATAGAAGACTAGGCCCCTTGCACCATGGAGCCCTGAAGATCATGCAGCAGATTTCTACTGGATCACCCAAGGGAAAACTTTCGCAGACGAATACATGCAAAGGTTGTACCTTGGGTAAGTATCTGAAATCTTCCTTTTCAGATCAAGATAGTAGAGCTGGAACAATCTTGGAGCGAGTTCACTTAGATGTTTGTGGACCATTCTCTACAGCCTCCACTGCTAAACGAAGGTACTATGTTATGTTTATTGATGATTTTTCTCGTAGATGCTGGATCTACTTTATGCAAAAGAAGGATCGGGCCTTCTTGAGGTTTTGTGAGTTTAAAGCCTTGGTAGAGAACGAATCTAGAAAGAAAATAAAAGCCTTGCCTACCGACAATGGTGGAGAGTATGTCTCCCAACAGTTTAAAGACTTCTACACTACAAAAGGAATTAAACGGGAATTGACAACACCCCATAACCCATAGCAGAATGGTGTGGCCAAAAGGAAGAACAAATTGATTGTGGGAGTAGCTCGAGCGATGTTGCATGACCAAAGCCTACCACTGCATTTGTGGGTTGAGGCATGCAATACAGCAATATACGTGCATAACAGAAGCCCGCACCATATATTGGGGATGAAGACACCTATGGAGGCGTTTTCTAGTAAGCGACCTGATGTAAGTCACTTCTGAATCTTTGGATTACTGTCATGTGACCAAAGATACCAGGAAGAAGCTAGACCCAAAAGCTGAGTTGGGAATACTTGTGGGGTACACAGATACACCCCACAACTATCGGGTGTACCTACCTTCCACTCAGAGGACAGTGGTACGCAAGGATCTGAAGTTCGACGAGCAGAAAGCCATGCGCTTATCACTTGAGAGGGAGCTCAAGTTGCATGCAGAGGAGGAACTTTCAGTTCTTAAGGAGGAGGGGCCTCAGATTGATGCATAGCAGCCGCATGCAGAGGATCTGAGAGTGGAGACATCCACTCATGCTGAGACTTCCAGAGATGGGTGGAAACGCTCAAGGGAAGCTGACAAGTTGATGTTAGATGTGCAGGAGAATGTGGGACAGCCATCTTCTCAGCACAGACAGACGAGGTCGCCCGAGTGATACACTGGGTACATGGCCCTGGTTGGGGAGTGTGTAGATACTGAACCTTCTTCATTCAAGGAGGCAGTGCAACAACTAGTCTAGGTTGATGCAATGGCAGAGGAGTATGACTCTATCATTCACAACAGTGTGTGGGATGTTGTCCCAAGACCTCAGGGTAAGTCAATGGTGAGTTCTAGATGGCTTTACAAGGTAAAGCAGGCAGTTGATGGCAATGTTGAGAAACAGAAGGCAAGTTTTGTTGCCGAGGGTTTCTCACAAGTCGAGGGGATTGGCTACGATGAGACTTTTGCTCTTGTAGCAAGGTACTCATCGATTAGATCGTCGTTGGCACTACCAGCTCAGATGAGGTGGAAGATCCACGAAATTGACGTCAAGACAACATTCCTTAATGGGAAGATTGAGGAGGAGGTGTACATTGAGTAGCCAGAAGGTTTTGAGACCTTCAATCATGAGTCGCATGTCTACAGACTCGATAGGGCTTTGTATGGGCTGAAGCAAGCACCCCGTGCTTGGTACACTAGGATTGATAGCTATTTCATTGGTTTGGGCTTCACCAAGAGTGAAGCAGATGCGAACCTTTACCACATCATGGTAGAAGGTAAACCATTGATCATTGTTCTTTATGTTGATGATCTAATTTTGACAGGTGATGATCAGTTGATATAGTCTTGCAAGGAGGACCTTGCGAAAGAGTTCGAGATGAAGGACATGGGCCTTATGCACTACTTTCTAGGCATGGGGGTGTGGCAGAAAGATGGTGAATTATTTGTGTCTCAAGGCAAGTATGCCAATGAGATACTTAGGTGCTTTCACATGGAGAAGTGCAAACCCATGAAGACTCCTCTAGCTGGGAACTGGAGGAAGGAGGATGCTACTTCAGGTGAGGTAGTAGCTGCTATTGTTTATCAACAGCTAGTGGGTTCACTTATGTATCTAGTGCACACACGACCCAACTTATGCTTTGCGGTGAATCAACTGAGTCAAGCTATGGTTCAGCCTACCAGTTGTTTTGGAAGGCAGCGAAGCATGTGCTGAGATACCTCAGAGGCACATCTCAGTTCGGATTGTGGTACAGGTGGACAGAGGGAGTGAAGCTTTAGGGCTTCATAGATGCGGATTGGGCAAGGAGTCCATCAGACCAGAAGAGCACTTCTAGAGGAATCTTCAACCTTGGTTCAACTGCAATTTCATGGTACTGCAAGAAACAAATATCAGTTTCACTTAGTTCAGTAGAGGCTGAATACATCTCTACTATTCAGGATGCATCTGAGGCCATTTAGATGCGGATGATTCTAGTGGGATTGTTTGGTTAGAGGATGGATCCTACAGTGATCTACTGTGATAACGAGAGTTGTATCAAAATCTCTAAGAATCCAGTTTTTCATGACAGGTCCAAGCACATTGACATCTGATATCACCATCTTCAAGACTGTGTGGTCAAGAGGATCATGTTGTTGTTGTATGTTTCGACCAAGAGATAATAGGATGCAGATATTTTGACCAAGGCATTGTCAAAATTCAAGTTCGAGTTCCTTAGAGACAGGATTGCGGTTACTGATAATTCCTTTCTTGTTGAGAGGGAGTGTTGAAAATAGCAACAAGAAATGCTAAATATAGAAGTGCTAAATTTAGTACTGCTACAAATAGCATTTCGAGATACCTTCTTATTTTAGTTAGTCCTTGAACTAAAATAGAGAAGTAAGAGATGAAATTGATCTTAGCAACTGTTTGTAAAATAATCAATTAATTCACCATGAGTTAATTAGTTAAGGAAAATCAAACATGAAGTCTATGTGGGGACATGCAACAGTTTCTCCATTAATTGAGGAATTTATCCATCAATTAAAGATGTATGGATGAGTTGTAATTAGTTGGCTCAGTTAATTGAGTCAAGTCTAGTTAGATTAATTCAAACAACTTGTTGAATAAATTGTAAGTTCAATTAGTTAATCCATGCATGCATGTCACTGTTGCACTTCAGATAACTGAATATTCCCTCATAAATAACTCATGCATGTCAGTTCAGACAGAGACCCATTTGAGATTAGATGGAGGGCAGTGCACTATCAATTGCTAGAATATTAAATTGTGAATATCTCTTTCATGCAGAAGGAACTCTTTCCTTGAGGATTGTGCAGTTACTTCTTCAGGTTTTGTGAGTGTGATGAAGCCAATTCACACATGTGACATCATTGGACCGCAAGAAAAACTGCACAAGGAAATAGGAGGCTTGGAGGGCTTAAGGAGGACATATATTGTGTCTATTCAGTCTGTGAGCTATATTATTTGATTGCAGAGAGAGAAGGATAGCTTGAGAGCTGATTCTTTTTGTAACTTGAACAAGATTTCCACTTGTATGATAATACAGAGATTGGGGTTTTAGGATGAGGCTTTCCCCGGGTTATTTCTTCAGTGTTATGTGTGATTGATTTCTCATTCTCAGTTATACGTGTTCTCTTGATCTTGCTCAATTCGATTAAGCTTCTGCTAAGTGTTGTATAAGTAGATCTTGTATTTTGCTTTAGTCTATTGCATAATCTGTTGATCTACAGTGGGAATTTCTACAACAAACACCACATCATATCCTCTATCTTCAAGTACAACTACAAAAAATAAATTTTTCTTCAGACCAGGCACATACATTACATTCTTTAGGTGAAGATGGGAGCCCAACTCCCTCTTAAAGGTGACAGTGTCAATCCCTTTGGTACTGTACCTCATATCATCTCCAAGTTCTATGTGTAATTATAGGTCCTTCTCCTCTAAGTTGCTAAAGAACTCCTTATTTCCTGTGATACAAAATGAAGCACCAGAGTCTAAGTACCATAATTTGTCTCGTACAATAATTTCCATGCACACAATGAAGGTGAAATATAACTCAAATTGTGATGTGAGAGCATCTCCTCCTTCTCCTGTTGCAAGCTTCTTACTAGATTTTTTGTGAGGACACTTGGTTGCATAGTGTCCATACTCATGGCAATGAAAACATTTAATTTTACTGAGCTCTTTCTTCTTTCCATGGTTCTAGCTGGATTCTACCTTACCTTGGGCTTTTTTTCCCTTGGATTTGTTTCCTTTTCTTGCTAGATTGTTGGGAGTATGTTATATTCTTTCCACGACTAGGAGTAGTAGGGAGGTCACAAGGGGTACTGCCCCCTTGTACCGGGTTTAAGGCAACACCCTAACGAATTTTTTTGGACCCTATATTAGGTGGGCAAATCTACCTATGGTTTTTTGCATGGGTTTCACACATGGTTTTGTGCATGATGTTTTTCTGCCCATGGTATTTTGTAGATCCAGTCAAGGGAACTACGGTTATGTTCTATTCCAGGGTTAATGGATTGGGGTTTATGAATGCTTCGACATGTATATATATGCATTGTAACATTGAAAGGAACATAATGAAAAATCAATCTGGTAATCTCTGTTTTGGGATTTAGCGGAAAATATCTGTGTATATTTGTTTTATGTTCTCGCCATTGTTTATTTTATGTTTTTAGAATTCGTATGCAAGTAATTTGTATATAGGATTAAAACCTACATAGAGAAAATATTTCTTCCTCATTTTTGGATGTTACACCATCTCTAATGTTTCTTCTAATCTCACCCTACACCAAATATGACCAAAGTCTCTCCCAATATGGGAGCTTATCACTTACATTAATTGAATCATGATATTTGTGCTAGGATTTTAGAAGACAAAGGAGTTCTAAGCTCACAAGTTTAGAATATGGTACATTCCCTCCAACTCCTCCAAGTTCATCTCTGACCTTAGTGAATTTGGATAGGTATTGAACAACAATTTCCCTTCGAATGTTCCTGAGCTTATCTCTTAATGCCAACTTCCTGGCATCACTGTTGCTTCGGAATAAATCTGTGAGAGTTTTCCACATTGCAAATGGAGTCTCCTTTCGATGCAAATTTGAAACCACATAATCTCTAACTCCCTCCAGGATAATCCTTCTGGCTTTCGATGTGTCTTTATTCCACTGAGCCAATTGTTGTGCATATGATGTTGTTGGTTTTGGAATATCATTTTGTGTATACTCCAATACTCGATTGTCATCCAACACAAATTTCATCAAGTCTTTTGAAGCAGGAAAATTTGAGGATCCCTCCAATGCATACTCAAGCCTCAATCCATTGAAAGACATTGTTCCTACACTGAAGAAAATACTTGCACCACAAATCTGTTATTCAAAATTTCTTTGAGAGAAGATAAGGAACTTGGTTTCTATGTAGTTTTCAATAGATCTGATACCATGTAGAAATAACTTGAAATTTTCAATTGCTAATGAAATCAAAATGAAATCAATAGACACAAATTTCTTCTAGTAAATTGTGTGGAAGGAAAATTAACAATAGAAACACATGCAATCATTTAATCAAAATGAACAAACTTTTTTTACTAGGGAACCCAATAGGAAAAAACCCCTCCTCTTTTTTTATTATATCATATGAGGCAATGACAACTTCAATCCTTGAAGCTCAACCTGCACTGCAATATTGATCTCCTACTCTACGTGCTTTGACCAACACTTAGCCAAAATGGGCCTCCAACTTCCTCTTATATCCTTGCACAATTCCTACTTCTAAAGAATAGGAAGCTCATATTTCCTTGCACATTTCCTGAGGAAATCAGCTCACCTGCTACTTACAAACATTGTACATTCACCAGTATACAATAATGATTACATTGATGCCTTTTTTCCTCCACTCAACTAAGCCATTCGAATTACATGCATGAATAGGGCTATTTTTAGTAAATTAACTAGTTAAGTTAGAGATCAATGAGTTAACATCAATTACAAATACTCAACTAAACTCATATTGACTCTATTCATGATTAGAGCTTAGATACCTAGGTTTCACTAACTATAACTCCATTAGATTGTTAGATCTTAGCAATCAACTCATGCACAACTCTACTTCTTACCCATAAACTCAAATTGGATGGCTTAACTAAGTGAATTGGCCATGTCACTCTTGCTAAATGAAATTCAATTCATCCTGCTAATGTGGAAATTCAAATTTCTCCATTTTACTGAGGGACAATTCAAATTTTATTGCTACAATTTAACACCAGTTTGGAGGAAAAATCCATAAATTCATATTTTCAAATGATTATTCATTTAGTTAGTACAAAGAGGAAAAAACTAACCATCAAGTAGTTGCAAAGTTGAAGAGAAAATCATAAAGGGAGAAAATCACATTCAGAAAGGAGTTCTATTTTTTGTGGGGGTTTTTTCTAAATAGGAGTTTTCCTTTCTAGAATATTTTGTGAATCAATTAGTTCAAATTTCTTTGTCATATGTTCTTCTACATCTATATTTCCATTAGGTTTTATATGTATGTCTATCTATAGAAAGATATAGGTTTGGATATGTCTTCTCATCTCTTCCAAGCACTTCATATTTTATTTTAAGTCTAAGGAAGCAAGATCCCTACTTGTAATAAAGTATAAATAAATTAATTACAGTTTATCTATTTGTCATTTAGTAGGCTATTTGAGTTTTGAGAACATTTTTAAACTTGTCACATTGGTATATATGGTTAATTCCTACCACAAAGAGCTATTTAAGTTTCATGTTGCAAACATGAGCTTGCATTCTTGTAAAACTGAAGCTTTACAAACTTGTTTGTTTCTAATGTATGGAATACTTCAAAGTTATTTGAAGACCTATCCAAGGGTCAAAAACATTATATTTTTACGTGTATTATTCTAATGAAATGTATCACATTTTTTTATCTTACTCTCATTTTCACTTTCCTATATGTTTAACACTAACATTCTCAGGAATTCCATGTTAAGACTTGGGGAACCTATTATTGAATTTGCTTTCACCTCCCATGTCTTCCATGCTTAGAGAATTAAATTATGATAAAATCTAGAAATGGTCCTTTCTCTTTCCCCTCCTACATAGGAAACAATCAAGTCATTTCCCACAAGTGGATATGGAGTTGGATATTAAGTTCCTCAACTAGGATCTATAATCCCATTCCAAGGAAAATACAAAAAGAAATGTATGAAAACGTCTTCATTCTCAACAAGGAGGCTATAGATGAAACCCTGAAACATTATGATATGTTCTTTGCCACATATAGAGTCATTTCCACTACACTTGGAAGGATTTGTATATAGCCATAGGAAAAGGTTGAAGGGTAAATTTGGGTGGGTTTTCAAATATCCATTATCCAAAGATTAACCTGGGAGGGATTTGATCGTTCAATCTCGTGGTTTATATAATACTTCATAACATGGTGATTTCCAATTAATCTATCCCCCGTGGGCTTATCTTAAGAAATATTGATAGAGTATATATTTAAGTAAAAATGTAACCATAAGAAAGGTATTCTCAAAGATTTTTTCAATAAAAGAGGCAGTGAGGACTTTTAGGATGAGATTTAACAAATATGTAGGCTAAACTTCGAATAACAACTTGTATATATGGTGTGAAAGGAAAACTAGGCATTGAAGCGATATGCACTAATATAAGCTTTGTGTGATGTTGTGAGATGGACGTGAAGTAGACACATGTAATATTTGCATCAAGAGCCACTACAAGCAAGTCACACATAATTAATAGTAATGTGAATAAGGCTTTGTTCCACATTGAAGCTGTTCATAAGTTTCTAAAAGGATATAAAATTTTCAACAAATCAAGATGTTGGGTATAATTATTCATTGGGTTAAAAATATGTTAAACATATGAACAGTGGATTCATTATATTTGTCGTTACATACCAGGGGGAAATATCCCCTCACTACCAATACCAATTTTGTATGTCGTCCCTCAAGTTGTCCTCTATCTCTGAGAGAGGGGCCAAATGCCAAAGCATAGTGTGTGGGATGCACTTTCTTGTGTTACTCTAGGCCTTTGAGTCAACCCTTGGGCGAATGGTGGGGTACTCTCAATATTTTCTAAGGCAAGAGTCCTTGTTTGTCACCCATGGAAAACCTATTTAAACATATGAAGCTTAATTTGGATTTATAACTAAGAAAAATGGTACATGGATCCAATATTTGCTATTGATTTAGAGCAAGAATAAGATGTTGAATTTTAATTCGAAGGAATTCAAAAAAGGCCAATCAAAGGAGGGTTTTAAAGTGATTCAACCACATGAATGATTTTCTAATTTGTGGACACCATGATCTAGCTCAAATTGGAAACTAACTTAAAAAGGAATAAATGTTTTTCTTCTCATAATAACCGCCCACTTGAAGGGGTCGCATGCTGAACTAACTCAACATAAGGAGCTTGACCCTGATGGACTCAAGAATGATTGAAACCATGCCTCATGATAGAGGGCCCAAAACTTGGCAAGGGGAGCTTCAACCAACTGGGCTATCCATCCGGGCTTAAAAAAGGAACAAATACAGATAAAGAAGCAGATAAAAATACTTTCCTAGCATATATTCTTTGGACATAAAACCAATGGGAAAGACACATTAGCTTATTCAACATAATGTAAGACAAAAAATTAAGATGAAAAAACCAACATAGCTTGCTTGAATTTTTTATCATTCAGTGGCAACAACCTTGAACTTGATTTCACAATAAAGCAAATAGTTCATTAATCAAATAGTATTTTTAATGATGGGGACTATATAACTCTTACATTTGAAACAACCATTCTATAAAGACCAAACATTGCACCAAGGGTTGGGATTTCAAAACCATTATCTTCAACCTTTTTATTTCTCTCTACAGAGCTTGTTACTTAAAAGATGCTTATAGTAAGTACAAGAATTAAGAAGATGGGAAGTGGAGGGAGGAGAATCCTATTGTTGCTACAAAACTATGATGCTTTAGATATATCTTTATTTTTCACGCTCTCTACCTTTATTTTTCCCTCTTCGGTGGCTAAAAAATTAAACTCTTAAATGAAGAAACTTATTGCGTAAAAGAAAAATCTTTCTTACTTATACACATTTTGGGAAAACGCATGCCTACAATTCAATCAATAAAGAATAAGAAAACATCCTTTGGGGAAATCAATGAGAAACTTAATTTCACATGGGATTCTAATCAAATAGTTTGTTAACTTAAACTTTGGAGCGACCACTCTCTCTACTCAATCCCATGGGATAGTAATTGAACTCTTTATTAACTTGTGCTTTAAGGCCACCACTCTATCTTTATCTCGTGAAATTTTAGCCACATGTGCAACCCCAAAAATAAATTGATTATGTTTCCCACATGGAGATTCCTTACTATGCATCTTCTCTTCATAGGGTCACTCATTTCTTTAAAGTACATATCTTCATTTTCCTTTAAATCCGAATGAATTTGAACACTAGCAAGGTTATTTGATGGAGGAACTATTTAAGGAATCGTGCTTAATCATTGAAATCAAGCCAAGGCATTAGCTCGAATAGTGAGAACGATCACTAATTTGAGGAATTAGTTCCATGTTTGAAATTAGGCCTAGTTTAAACGATGATAATGGGTTCTAATTTAAGTAATTGGGCTCAATCTTTGAAATTAGGCCAAGGCATTAAATTGAAAAATGAAAAGTGGATCAATTTCTAGGAATCACGCCTAATCTTTGAAATTGAGCTAAGACAACAAATTGCATAATGGGAAGGGGGTTTTATTTTGAGGAATCATGTTGGATCTTAAAATTGAGACAAGGAAACTCTTTAAACATGTGAGAAGAGGCTTATTTCATATCACACTTGATCTAGAAATTGGGGGAAGACAATACTTCACAAGCTCGATTTAGGAATTGGGATTGAGGCAATTGTTGAAAGAGAGATAAGGGCTTAACTGAGGGATTGTGTTTGATCTTAAAATTGGGCCAAGGAAACACTCTGAGCAAATGAAGGAGGGCCCAATTTGGAAATCAAGCCTGATTTACTAATTAGGATGGAAGCAAAGTTTGAATGAGGAAGGGAAGGTAAGGGTTTTAACCTCTTGAAGGCACATGCCTAAATGTGAAAGCACCCTTAAGTATGTGAAAACTATGAAGGTAAGGCTTGACATTGAATTTAATTAGCTGTGTAAATTTTGTGGGCTCAAGGAGGTGATAACAATGAGATAATTCAAAGGATACCTTTATTGACCATATCAACTCTAGGGTTCTTCCCACACTATCAATACACTCTTTACTTTAACACAATACAAGATCATTAGGGTTAATGAAAGTCAACAACCCACTTTAACACAATACAAGATCATTAGGGTTAATGAAAGGCAACAACCCAAATTGTAATTGACGATGTCTAACTATTATACATTTTGGAATTTATGATTGTAATTCGGTAAAACAATCTTCAGTTAAACACTAATCTTTTAATTTTTAAATGTGTTTTTGACAATATATATAGATTCAACACCCTTATAAACTTGTAAAGCACTCAATTGTGGAGAATTTTAATGATTGCAATAAATCTCTATAATTTTGAGCAAATTCGACAAAAATATATACTTGAAAAAACTCCAAAATTATAACAAATAGACTAAAACACTATAATTTAGCCATAAACCTTTCTTCTTTCCTTATAAATTTATTTTTATAACCACTCTTATAGTTGATTAAAAAAATTGAAAATAAATATCTTTAATATTCCAAATTTAAGAGTAATTTAAAATATACTATACTAATAACTTTCATTAACAACATTATTAAATATGTGGCTACGGGTAACATCATCTAATTTTGGAGTGGACTTATCCATCAATAATTCCTCCCACTGACTATAGTCAAAACAAAATATAAATATAAATATAAAGGGAGATCGGTGAGCTAATTTAGGAAATGGAGAGAACAAAAGTCAACAACCTAAAGTCATTAATACTATAATATATTTGAAGCAATGGTCGTGTGTAACGCCCCAATTAACGGGTAAGTATACGGACTTCAAACTCTTTATGGAATTCGCGGAACTTTCCCTCAAGTCGCGTTTGAATTAAATGCCGTTGAAACCTTAATCTGGTAATGACAAGTGGGGTCTGGAATTTAGATCAACACTTTATCTTTTTTAATCGAATGGTTTTGAGAAACGTATAATAAGTTGCGTGAGAAGTTCAGATTTTAAGACGCTCCTATAACTACAGTTAAGTCTTTAACCCGACTACACCGATTTCCTGTCCCTTTTCCCAGTCCCAACTAACCTATTATACATTTAGGGATGATGTCTAAAATGATGGCGCGTGGTTATTTTTCCATATAAAGAAAGTGATATATTAATGTTTTATTAAATTATTTTAATAAAATATCTTAATTCTATTTAAAAAAATCAAATTTTTAGGCAAGAAAAAATACATTATTCATGTGATTTACGCCAGAAAAATTCTTTCTCATAAACTTGGTAAACACTCATAAATATTAATCTATAATAAGAATCAACACTTGCATCATGGATACATCCTCATATTATTAAAATTGAAAGAATCATTAAAACTCATATAAAATTATAACTTTATTTTAAATTATTATTATCAAATTAAAAAAAGAGTTAATGTATAAGTTAAACCATATGTATTTTAAAAAACATGGAACAAAATTCTTGACCATGAAGATTTATCCCCACTTTACCATGGTTAGTTTTAATATGTAAAGAGACTTTATTACAATACCATAGGCCAATATCATGGCTTCTTAATACAACATGCAAAAAAAACATAGCTCACTTCATGACATTTTTTAATTAATCAATCTAATTAAAAGGATAAAAAGGGCATAGCTACTTTGGAGATAAATCTCAACCATTAATTTGTGTATGTTACTATGAATTTTCTAAGATATTCCATAGAGGTTAAATCTCTCACATCCACCTAATAATTATCTATAATTAAATTAAAATTTTAAAAGTCTTATGGGTGGTAATAAAATAAACAATACAATTTTGTATATAAAATTATTTATATAATAGATGAAATATTATATAAAATAATAATTTGTAAATTAATATATATTTTTTTGCTAAACATTCTCCACCCTGTATGGTAGAGATGTTGTAAAGAATATTAAACATTGAAAGAAATTTTCGGATGAAAATGAGTATAGGGATTTTAATCCCATCCAAAGTTTCTCACTCTCCACCCTGTATGGTAGAGATGTTGTAAAGAATATTAAACATTGAAAGAAATTTTCGGATGAAAATGAGTGGAGGGATTTTAATCCCATCCAAAGTTTCTCACTCTCCACTTTGTATGGTAGAGATGTTGTAAAGAATATTAAACATTGAAAGAAATTTTCAGATGAAAATGAGTGGAGGGATTTCAATCCCATCCAAAATTTCTCATGTCCCTAACGATGGGTGGAGTGTCCACCCAAAGCCCTCCACACAGTTTCATCTAAAAAAAATTTCTCAATATGAATAATTGTGTTAAAATAAAATGAAATGAAAATAAATTATGTATATTATGAATATGAAAAAATGAAATGGTTTACAAAATATTATTTTCACATTATAAAAAAAATAAAACAGCCTAGATCCATCTTAACTCCTATTCTATCGAGTGTTGAGAGGGATTGAATTTATCAAGGTGAAAACCTCTTTTTTTAGTGCAAAACTTGAGGAAAAGTTTGCAAGGAGAGATTTGATCCCTTTGATTTCATATTTTGTGATCTATATCTTTTTTAGAATGTCTTTCAGATTAATCACACGTCTTTTGGATTAATCACATCATTATTGTTTGGTGGACGTTTTGAACCATTTAACCACACTACATGGTTATAAACTCAACCAAAGAATAATGATGTGATTAATCCGAAAAACATTCTAAAAAAAATTTGATCCCTCGGGCGGTAAGATGGTTCTAGGTTGGTTTTATATTATATATATATATATATATAGATAATTCGTCACTCCTTTAAATAAGCTATACCAGCATAGATCCATCTTAAATACGGATCTAGCATGACCGGAGGGATCAATTCTTTACGTGATTTTTTTTATGAGCCGACATTATTTAAATGTTTTGTTTAGTTTTTTTTTTTTTTAGATTTTTCATAATTTTTATTTTGGCGGACATGAGAAAAATTTCAATTCAATTTTAATTACGGGTGGACAACTTTATGCTATTTGATATGTTACAATGAGGCTCAAAGGAATTTTTATAATAAATAAGTAATGAGATACCCTAAACATCTAAAAACCTAACCCTAAGTAATGAAGCACTAAAGGCCATTGGGCCCAATCAGGTAAATTGGAATGTCAACTTCCTAGGGACATAACTTTGGCATACGATCTCCATTTGGTGCACATGATAGTGAGTCATTTGAAAGGTCTGTCTAACGAGCACATTTTCTTATTACTAACAATCTTTGGCACATTTCCCCAAAAAATGTTGTTTTGGGCCTTAAAACTGCGTCGGAAGTTCAATACCTAAAAACTACCAAAAATATAAAACTGCTGAAATAGGAATTTTGCGTTGTGAGCCAGTGGAATAGGTGGATGGCCACCAATATATACTTGGATCATAGGAGCCTTATTATTTAAAGGCATCCACATGAAAATTTCATTTTTGAAAAGGTGCCTTACCTTCCAAATGATTTTCCATTATCATATCATTTTTCCCACTAGGACTTCCTTAGTACAAACCCTACACCCTAGCTTGGGGAACATATGTACCTATAAGATTGAGAGACAATAAAAAATGGCCATATTTTTCTTCGATTTTGGCATTGTTGTATCTGAAAGCATTCATGTATGATTTTCAAACTTCTACACAATTTTCTCCCAAACCTACCTCCTCCCAAGTGATTTATATTATGTGTACATATACGAAATTGACACATAATTGTTTTTCTATGAAGGTTCAGACTCTAAAATTAAAACCCATTTGAGCCGAAATCGTGATGAAGCTCAAGCCCGAATTTTAGATATTGTTTCGCTACTTTTTCGGAGATACGGTCCAAGACAATTAGGGTTTTTGCAAACTCCCGAATTACATTCCAAACATGTGACCTTGGGAAAATAATCATAACTTTCTCTCTGAGCATGAAATTGAAATTTGGTAAGAAGTTATGGAAATAAGACGGACTGTATATTTCGGTGTATTTTTTCAGGTCCAAAGGTCAAAACAGTGACACATGGTAGGTCGTACGAGTTCACTCTACTGAACCAGTCTATAATCGGGTCATCATAGGAGATTTGGCATAACTACTTATTGAAGAATCCAAGATTGATCAGACTGGTGGGGTTAGAAAGAGGACTTAGAGGGATACCACAGGCCAAAATTTCTGAACTTGAAGATCTGCAATTACAGAGTTATAGTCTTTTAAATATCGAGCTCCTAAAAGCAAGAAAAATAATGACTCGAATCAAGAAAATAGAAACACCTAGTAAGCAAAATTGGATGGATGCGATCAAAGCTAAGATAGATAGTTTTATATGTGCCATAGAAGCTAATATCAATGGTATGGAAGTAGATTTGAAGAAAGGCATGGAAGATTTGAAGAAAGACATGGAAGGTTTGAAGGAAGGTGGGACAAAGCTGCTACAAGAAAGGCTTCATAATGACGAAAAGGTAGTAGAGGAAACTCATGATGAGAAAAAAATAAATGTTAATCATGATTTCATAGAATCTAACATTGGATTGAAGACCCACCATATTCCAAAGATCGATATGAGGAAGTTTGATGGCAATGATCCCATAACATGGATACTATAGATGGAGAAATATTTTGATCTACATGATGTGCAATTATTACAAAATGTACGTATTGCATCTTTATAAAAACACTTATCACTTGGTCAATCTTCACAGAGGAAATGATAGCACATTATTAGGATACAAAGAGAAACACCTTCTTTAGCCAACTGACAAATCTCAAACAAAAGGGTTCAATGTCAGAGCACATTGAGGACTTCCAAAAATTGAATATAAGGGTAAATGATATTCTAGAAAAGCAGAGGATTGATGTCTTCATAGGGACTTTAAAGGATAACATTTAACATGATGTTCGTCTTTGAGAACTTGATTCATTGGAGAAGGCATTCAGGCTAGAAAAAAAAATTGAAAGAAAAATTATGGAAACAAGAAATCTTACCACTCTCAATTATAATGATGGAAGTTTTGCTGCTCATATCCTTCCACAACCTACAAGGTTGTCACCACAACAATTGGAAGAAAAAGATGAAAACAACCTTTGTTACAGTTGTGATAACAAATACACTAAATGTTATAAGTTTGCTGAGAAGAAATTATTTTACATTGATTGTGAAGAGGAGGATGAAAAGGATCAAGAAACGTCAAAAGAAGAGGATATACAAAAGGAACCAACCCCAGAGAAAGAAGAAACAAATCTAACCATATCTTATATTGCATTGACAATAATTACCACTCCTCAAACTCTCAAGATATAAGGACATATCAAGAAGAAAAAGGATAACCTCACTTTCGCATAGAATTGAATGAAATAATTAGCAGATAAACATCGCAGTGAAAGAAGTTTTGATATAGGCGACTGGGTATTTTTACGAATGCAACCATACAAACAAATGTCCCTCAAGCAAGCTAAGAAGGATACTAAATTATCACCAAAGTATTATGGTCCTTACAAGGTGCTTCCAAATATTGGTACCCAGTTTTCCATCTATCATGCTTAAAGAAGGTTATAGGTGACAAACTCCCAGTTCAAACAATATTGCCAAATATTGATGAGGAAGAAAAAATCATATTATAACCTAAAGCAGTCACAGAAAGAAGAACTCAACAACTATGAAATCGGTCAATTTCAGAGTATCTCATCAAGTCGAAAAACTTACTCGCTAAAGATTCCACATGGGAGGGTGAGAATTTTATATAGAAGCATCTAGAACTACTCAAGCGTTGAGGACACCACTTTTTTGAAGGAGAGGGGCATGTTAGGTCCCTATAATACTAGTGATTCCCCCATTACTATTGTCATTGTAGCCCTTATTTTTATCGTTGTACCCCTATTGTCCCCATATTGTTATTATTGTGCCCCATAGAAGTCCACTATTGTTATTGTTGCGCCCTTATATTATTATTGTTATGTCGGATTTGATTATATTGTGACCCCTTAGACTCATATATAAAGAAAGGAGGTTTTGTCATTTGTTTTATCCAAGAATTGTTCATTTTTGTAATGTAAAGGAGGTTTCCACCTCAAAGAGGCTTATATTGAAGTCATTGATCTATCTTTTCTTCTATTTTGTGAGTTGGTTACATAACAAAATGGATATCAAATTGTAGTTGTGATTGAAGTCATTGATCTATCTTTTCTTCTATTTTGTGAGTTGGTTACATAAAAAAATGGCTATCAAATTGTAGTTGTGAATATCTTCAACAAAATGGCTATGGTGATGCAATGCAAGAAAATGGTTTTAGGGCAACAAGTAGCACAATTATTATTTGAGAAGTATGGTTGTATTTTTGTCTTAGCATCGTCAATTATTTCTAACTGTGATAATAGATTCCTTAACTAATTTTCGTTAGAATTGTGGGGATTGATGGATCTACGATAAAAATGATAATCACCTTTAATCCTCAAATAAATTGTTATATGGAGGTAATAAAACACACCATAAATCATTTACATTGAATATTTGATCACAAGAACTAAAGTACATTGGATTCCAACATTCCATATGTGGAGCACAACTATAATTGTGCACTAAATAGTGCAACAAAAACTTCATGTTTCTAAGGATGTATTTGTTTTTTTTTTAAACACGTTTTTTCAATTTTAGGTCCAATACCCAAGGTAAATGTAGTTAACAAAGAAATTGTAGGTGGGTAGGCCAATATATTTATGAACTATATCTAGAAGATTCATGAATAAGTTCAAGAGATTTAGTATAAGAGTCAGAAGAAGCACAAAGCATGGCATAATTGTTGGCATTATGACTAATGTGTTGTCCTTGATGGAAACCTACTTGATAAAATGTCAATATGATGGTACAGGAAAGTACAGATTTGACAGAGAGATTGGAAAAAAGAATATCAATTCAAAGGCAGAGGAATGATAAAGATATAGTGTAGGAAAATATAAGTGGGTCCTGTGAACAAAGACCACGTACATACGCAGGTATGGTAAAGTAAAGTTGTGTATAATTTCCACACCATCGTATTCTCAGCGGTATTTACCATGGTATTAGCCCATAGTAATGAGCACGACAATGAATATTTGATTCCGTCAAAGAATACCATCAACATAACTACATAATTGGCCTAACGTATTGGCTAAGGCCTAAGCCATATAAGGAGATGCAGATCAAAGGGCTAGATGTGCAAGTTATGTGTTATTAATGAATGGTTTGATCTTAAATGGGTGTGCACCAAGGAGCATGAAGGAGGTTCAAATTTTGATAGATCTGAAAGCATTGTAGTGACTAATAAACATGTTTTCTTAATCCTTTAGCATTATAACTAACATTAATAAATTTGTGATGGTAATGATATGAACATGTGACAATAAGGGTTGCAAATATGTTTTGTGGTTACAACAAAGTAATGATTCAGTAATTGTATATTTGTATGCACGTTTTCTCAGAAAGGTCACATACATATGCATATCTACTTCAGGGGGGTCACGTATATATTCTACAAAATTTCAGAATCTGTACGCAGGTGTGAAATATTAAAAGTGCATACATATGCGGATGTTCTTTATAAAAGTAGCGTACAACTACTTGGGCTTTGAAGTGTGAACTGTTACTGATGGTTGATGACTTCAGATATGTTTGTTGGTGTCTATCAATGATGTCTATCTCATAATGATTTATGTTTGACAATACTGTTTAGGTTGAACTAATTATGGAATAAAATGGTAACTAAGTGATGATGTTGTTGTATAATGATATTTATTTGGTTCCATGATTTGTGATGGGTTTAGTATGTGATGCAATGATTGTTTTAGTGTGACAATGATTCAGATTCAGGTATTAGTATTTTTGAAATCTATACACGTGTATGATTCATGAGAAACGTGTAATACACAGGTATGATTAAGAACAATAGCGTATACAATCTAATGTAAGCTTGATCAAGGTTTGCAATGGTAGTAGTTGGTATTTGTGATGGGTAACAATGTTTGGCTTATTGGTGAGTGGCTATACATTAGCATAATCTATTTTGATCTAGTTGGATTGGTTACATTTGTTGATTTGATGATTTAGTTGGTTCACTATTTGAGAAATTGATTTCAGAATAGTTGAAATTGGTTCCAGTCTAAAACAATCTAAAAAGTGATCCATAAAGAGCTGAGGATAACAATCTTCAGAAAGGGGGTTGTAGCTCCCTTCCAGTAGGAGCTAGAAAACGAGAGAAGGTTGTAGCCTTCTGCATGTAAGAACCTGCGTACTGGTTAAAGTCTACACCAGTACAAGATTGTAAGAATATTATTTTATTTTTAAAAGAAGACAAAGTGACAACAACATTGGATTTATGCCACATTGTGTTTCCACCTAAAATATTGGTGTTCATGTGTGTTGATGCGTTTCTTATGTATTGATGATCTATCTGCTCTCTACTGCTCATATTTTCTTATTAATACATGTTTTGATGAAGTAATGATGTGCTGGTTAAATATTAACAAATGATGAATTATATGTAAAGCTAGTTTATTGGATATACATAGTTTTCTTTCATCACAGTCGCGTATG
>APFE030865966.1:141748-173046 GCA_000404065.3 Pinus taeda | reverse complement strand
GACCAATTCGCGACCCCGGGAAGTTGATGTACCAACTTACCCAAAAACGGGGCCCACAATTTGGTGTTTCATCTTCTAGGGTTAGGCTTTGGAATGTGAAGGGTTTTCCACTGTTTCTCAACAATAAATAGGGCTTCGAGCCTCATTGTAACACAGTTCAGAGGCGTGTAGATGCCACATCTCTTCTCAGAGATAAGCTACCATCGCCCTAGCTAGTTTATTTCCATTTCTGTTTGTAAGCATATTTCAGTATTTTATAGTAATGAAATGAAGTATTATTTCCGCTGCATATTTGTCTTTATGGTTATCTCTGTATTTTATTGTGTTCCTATTTAAATCTGGATCACATCTGCTTCACATTCATCAGTTTCAACATAGGAGTATCCAGTTTGGGTTCTTTGGAGACATGCCCTCTCACCCCAGGCTATGTAGGAACCTACTCCTTTACCAATAATGAACATTACGGTTATGGATCAATTGCACAAAATCCTTGGCATTGAAGTCCATTTGCTAGGTCGCACATTGTTAGTATCACAGTTGGTCACAAGCATTACATGGTATCTCTATCCTCGGATCTTCATTTGTCATGGTTATGGGTCATCCACAAACCCACACTTCTCGAAGCCCATTTTCTAGGCTGCACATTGTCAATATCACAGTTGGTCACAAGTATTACAGGGTATCTCTATCCTCATATCTTCCTTCATCATGGTTATGGGTTAACCACACAAAACCCTTCTCTTCAGTGGCTCTTCATATTTAACAAAGGCTTTACATAATGGAACTTCACGCAATGGGGACCATTGCTTCTTAAGGAGGGAGGAATGATCTGAATGGAAAATGGCATCTACCCATGGTATTCATCCACCCATGTTATTCATATACCCATGGTATTGTAAGTGGCATCCACCCATGGTATTCATTCACACATGGTATTTTCCCATGGTATTTACCCACCCATGGAATTTACCTGTGGTATTGTAACCAAAAAAGGTTATAAGTAACAATTCGCATTTTGTAAAAAGGGAGATTGTCCACAATGTAGTTTTATAGTTATTATCTGTTTTACTAAAAAAAATGGTGGTTTTGTTTATTGGGTGTTCTCCTCTTTTTCTTTTGGCATTTCAATTTTTCAGATCTTGGGGGCCTTCCCCCAAAGATCCATTTCAATCTTTTAGATCTTGGGGGCCTCCCCCCAAGATCCAGATCAACTTGTTTCTTTATAGTTTAATAAAATTTAAGGAAACTCAATTTTTTGTATAGGTTTTGTTTCTTCTAAACTCTATTTTTTTCTCTTAGCGGAAACATTGAGAGATTTGGCTTCTTTAGCTATCCTCAATGTACTGCAAATTTCAATTTCCTTTACCTCTTATTTGTGTGCCTTTGTTCACCACATTTTTTTCTCTTATCAAAGCTCTAGTTTGGTGTTTTTCACTGCTTGTCAGTGCAAATTTATATTTAGTGATCTTGGATTGAAAATAACAAAATAGTGGTTAGCTTCCTTTGAATATTTGAATATGTTGAGTGACAATTGAGAGAGTGAGGTGTATCTTACCACTTGAAAAAGGGAAAATGATTTCTATTCCTTTCCCTTAATTAGTTTCCATTGAATTGAAGACAAAGTAAAGATCTCATATAGGGTGCATTTTAGGGATTGGTCAGAGTCTTACAAACACCACTACAATAGTACTCTATTATGTTTGAGTAACAAAAACCAACTAAAATCTAAGCACTAATGATAAAAAATTAGACATTTTTCCTTATAGAAAACCAACATAGAATAGGGCATAGGGATTTCAAATAAGATTGGAGAGTAAACTCTTCAAGGCTATGAAATTGAAACTAGAGATCCCTAAAGAGTGACAAAAATCCACTATGATATATATTGTTGTTGGGAAGCTCCTTTCACATAGGGGTTAAGCACGTGGTTGCATTGGGGGGAAGGTGGAGAGATATCCCCTCTTCCTTTTGTTTTTTGGTGCTACATGGATTGTGTGCATTTGAGGATCTGTTGAGGGTATCGAGTTCACTGTGAACAATCCCTCATAGAGGTTTCAGGCTTAGTTTCCTTACCCACACATATAATCTTGACCATGATTACCCACCCAATTGATTGATTGTGTGGTGGTACCTAATTTCCAATCTTTAGGAAACCTACCTAGGTTACTTCAGTTGAAATTGTTATGGTACTTGAGATAGATGTTATATCATTCATATCAGTGCCCCTGGAGGGTGACACTTGGTGTCATTTGAGAGACGTCACTTGAGCTAGTCAAGTTTGGTGTAGGTAGGTTAGCGTAATTATTTTTTTTACCTTCGCTAATTTGATATTGGCCTTGATCATCCTAGGCTGATCTCCAAAAGCCCCTATATTCTTTGGTTTTCCTATTGCTATCTCTTATATTTTTTAAGGGTGTTATCTTTGGTTAGAGTCTAGTTCGCTATAGGGGTGTTCCACTTTAATTAGTTAAATTTATATACTCATTGTGGCTGAGAAAATTGTTTGTGATTCTCAAAGACTTCAAAACCTTCCTCCCAAAGAGGAATACCCACCACCACAGAGACATAAGATATATCGTACGTTGGAGGAATTAGATCAAATTGAGCCCAAGAGAGTTATTTTTGGTTTAGAGGGAGAAGAACAAGCTATCCTTGAAGTGATAGATAAGACTCCCATCGATTGAAATTAAGCCACCTTTGACCAATCCTCTTGACCCTATACTAATTCAGGGGGGTCTGAACATTAAACAAACTTTTCCCTTGTTCTCTCATCCCATGGTTTGTGAGAGTAGTGCTTTGACCATAGGGGAGATTGGATTTTCTTCACCATTCATATCAGGGATGTCTATTGTGATGTCCTCTTTACCTTCAATTAGTGTGATAATTTCCTCTCCTCCAACCTCGTTTTCTTCTCCATTATCTCTTTGGGGCATGCCACCAATTGCTTCTACAATTCTAGTTAGTCTCCCTAGTCTTTTAATGTCCCTTCCTCCTACGAGATTTGTGTTTAGTATAGGGTCAAGTCAAAGCTCACAAACTAGAGTGGGGCGATTCCCACCTAATTCCATTGTTCCTATGGTTACTATGTCGAGTTTATGACAATCTTCTATGGGGAGTCTTCCACGGGGGTTTGTGCTTGTTCCTAGTCATTTTGGTGGTAGTAATGCTTTCACTAGACAATACAATCCTTGGGGAAGTACATCATTAGGAGGAATGCCTTACCTTTGAGGTCAAAATGACTTGAGGGGTCGGGGGCAAGTAGTTGGGAACAATTTCCCGACTAGAACCACTTTCTTTATGAATATACTTATGTATGGGGATGTTTTCGCTCTAGGAGACTATCCTTCTGAAACTTGATATAGGCCTATTAGCAACCATGCCTTTAAGATTCCTTTGTTCTTGGGAAAAATAAACATTTTACCACTTCACTTCATCCAAGATATCAAAATCATGAAACTACTTATCCTTTTAATCACATGCCTTCTTCTAGAAACTATGTTATGAAAGAACTTACTATGTTATGAAGAGGAACCACACAGTCCATAAGAAACCCATATCTACCTCCAAACCTATTTGATTAGAACCAACTTCCATTTATTACTTCACTTGATTTTCTAGACTTGGAAAAACTCACCAACAACTTCATATGCCATAACTCTCGGTGGTCACCTATGAAAGTTACCCTTAAGCATGCCCAAATTCAATGAAAAGATGGGAGAAAACCTAGCCACACACATCACTACATACAAATGAGAACACCTACATTCTACTTCGTGAATGGTGAAGTGTGAAAATATTTATATTTTACTTTGTGAAATGTTGAGCAAGGAAAAACAAAATCCATGAAGTAACCTAAAGATTATCCCTTTTACATGGTGAAAAGGGAGACTATCGCTGAGCTAATTTTCGAAATTGGGAGTACCGGTCGAGACGTTGAGGTAAAGGGAAGTCAACAACCCAAACATTATTATAATCCGAAGTAATTGGCACGTGTAACGCCCAATCAACGGGCAGGCCTACTGACCTCAAACTTTTAATGTTATATTCACTGAAGCATTGTTTGCATTGAATGACAAGTGGTGTTTGGAATTTAGAGTTTGGAGATACCTATATTAACACACTTTTATAAACAAATGAGAAATATAGATCTTCAACCAATGTCATTAAGACACGTGTAATAAATTGCGTGAGACGTAACTACCTTCTACACCGACTAAAAGTCCCTCCCTTTTCGTAATCCCAACGAACCCATTATACATTTATAGGATATTAGGATATTGTTGAATATCTAAAAGGACGGCACGAAATTATTTTATATATATAATTTAAAGTAACATTACATTAAAAGTTTTTTAAATACAAAGTTTACAACAATAATACATTGTTGTGAATTTTGATTAAGGTTTATGTGAGTTTTACAAAAAGAGTAGAATCTTATTAAAAAATATTTTGATAAAATACTTTAATAAATAATTAATAGCTTTTTATAACCCTATGAAATATTATTATATATAATATTCTAAAAATATTAATGGTTAAATCTTAATCAATAAAATATTAATATTTTAGAAAGTCATAAATTAGATAATAGGTAGGTTAACAAATGATAATATATAAAAATTTAATATATAATAATATTTGAGGGTGATAAAATAGTAGAGTTTGGACCAAAAGGTAAGGGAAACTAAATAAAAAATTTTAAAAATATTTGATAAAAAAATACTATAAAAAAAAACTATAATGAGTAGATTTATAAAATAATTTTTGTTAACTTTTTATACCTCTTTATCTATTAATAATATATTATTAAAAATTCTAAAAATATTAAAAATTAAGGTTTTTATTCATATCCAAATATAAAAAAATTTTAAAGATACTAAACCTCAAAATGTGGGATTAACCATAATAATATAAATAAAAATAATATTGAAATATTAGTAATAATATTAATAATAAATAATAATAATAATAATAAATTAATCAAATTTTTTTTAGGAAGAAAGCACAATTATCTAGCATCTATTGATACTCCAGCCACCATCTCTATTTAAATTAACAAGTCTCTTTTCAATTTCTAAGGCCTCCCTAAATTTACGATGATGAAAATGGTCAATCCTCGCAATGACCTTAGCTTCTTCAATGCAGATGTGATGATTGGTTTTTTCTGCATGCTCTGCTAAAGCGGAGGAGCGAGACCTTCCATGCTTGATGTTGGTAGCATGTTCATAGATCCTTTAGTTTATAGATCGACTGGTCTCACCAATATAAGGAGCACCACAAGAACATGGAATGATGTAAACACCCTTCCCATCCTTGGGGTTAATTGGGTCCTTAACAAAACGAAGAAAACTTTGGATAGTGTTAAGGGGTCTAAAAGAAGAATGAATCTTATGTTTCCTCAAGATCCTGGCAATTTTATTTGTGGTCCCTTGAATAAAAGGAAGATGAACACCAGAAGACCAATCCTTGGGGTCAATCTTACTCTTAGGACCCTTTTCAGCGTTTAGAAAAGCCTTAAGACCTTGATACCTACTATAACCATTCTTATTAAAAACTTTAAGGAGGTGGGTTTTCTCATCTTCAAGGTGATTTTCATCAGAAACTCGCAATGCTTGAGTGGCTAAGGTGTTGAGAACACCTAGCTTTTAAGCAGGAAAATGATGGGAACTAGCATGGAGATATTGCTCTGTGTGAGTTTTCTTCTGAAAAACTTGATGAGAAAAAGAAACGTCATCCTTCTTTGAGATAAGAACATCGAGAAAATGCAGGCTACCATCAACTTCGGATTCCATGGTGAACTTTATGTGACTCGATTCACAGTTAAGATGATGGTAAAACAACTCCAACTTCTCTTTATCATGAAACTAGACGACATAAGTGTCATCCACGAAACTTTTCCAAAGTTTGGGTTGGTAAAGAGCTGAAGACAAGGCTTTGGATTCAAAATGCTCCATGAAGAGATTGGCCACAACAGGGGAAAGGGGAGAACCCATAGCCACACCGCAGGTTTGCTCATGGAATTCACCCTCGAAACTAAAGAAATAGAGGTGAGACAAATCTTAACTAAAAAAGCAGTATCGGGATTAGTGATGCAATTGATAACATCCATGGCCTCATTAATGGGGATAAAAATTTAAAGTTGAAAATGAGTAAAATAAATATCTGATTTAATTATTAGAATGTACTAAGTAAACATTATCATGGGGGTGAAAGTGCATCATAAAAGTTTAAAATTTAGTTAAAATATGGGTAAGAATTTGATGAAAAGAGTAATGGAAAATATTGTCATTTATGTGAAAGTATGTGGCATCATAGTGTCAAGAAATAATGAAACATGATGGAATTTTTCTTTTTTCACATTTAAAAGAAGTGAAATAAATTAATACATAATATGAGATAAAACTGAATTTTGGAATGTGAGATAAATTGGAAATTTGATGTCAAATATCTTTGAGCTTGCGTAATTGGTATTAAGTATTTATTTTTAATTGACGTTTCATATTGTTTAATTATTTTGGTGAAATAAACTCCTTTCTAATAACTTTCTTGGCACATAATTTTTGAAGACATTAGACATATATTCTCCTCCATTATCACTTCTCAGGGATTTAATTTTCTTTCCAGTTTTATTTTCAACTAAGGCTTTAAATTCAACAAACTTTGAATAAAACTCATCTTTCTTCTTCATGAAATAGATCCAACACTTGCGGGAAAAATCATATATGAAGTTCACATAATACTTGTGCTTTGTAGTTAAGACTGTGGAAAATGGTCCACACACATCTGAGTGAACTTGCTCCAAGATGACTCCAACTCTACTACCTCGGCCCTCAAAGGAGGATATAAAATATTTTCCAAGAGTGCATCCATTGCAAACATCATGCTGATCAATGGTGCATTTTGGAATTCCAGTGGTGATCTGTTGCATTATTTTCAAGGCTCCATGGTATAGGTGTCCCATGCACCTATGTCAGAGCTCTCCACATCTCAGCCCTGAAAATGTTTTGCCTTGCTACTCAATGCAATGCATGCATCCACCTCTAGGTTGTAGATATTTTTAACTCTAACACCAATTTGTTTTACTTGTCCAGTAGCAACATGCTTCAAATAAGCCTTCCCTTTACCAAACACCACACCATATCCTCTATCTTCAAGTACAACTACAGAAATTAAATTTTTCTTCAGACCAGGCACATACATTACATTCTTTAGGTGAAGATGGGAGCTTGACTCCCTCTTAAAGGTGACAGTGGCAATCCCCTTGGTATTATACCTCCCATCATCTCCAAGTTCTATGTGTAATTGTAGGTCCTTCTCCTCTAAGTTGATAAAGAACTCCTTATTTCATGTGATACGAAATGAAGCACCAAAGTCTAAGTACCATACATTGTCTTGTACAATACTTTCCATGCACACAATGAAGGTGAAATCTAAATCAAATTTTGATGTGAGCGTATCTCCTCCTGTTCCTATTACAAGCTTCTTACTGGATTTTTTGTGAGGACACTTGGTTGCATAATGTCCATACTCATGGCAGTGAAAACATTTAATTTTACTGAGCTCTTTCTTCTTTCCATGGTTCTAGCTGGATTATGCCTTGCCTTGGACCTTCTTTCCCTTGGATTTGTTTCTTTGTCTTGCTAGAGTGGTGGGAGTACGTTATATTCTTTCCACAACTAGGCACAGTAGGGAGGTCATAGGGGGTACCACCCCCCTGTACCAGGTTCGAGGTAGCACCCTGGGAATATTTTTTTGGGACCCTATATTAGGTGGGTGGGCCTACCCATGGTTTTTTGCATGGGTTTTGCACATGGTTTTGTGCATGATGTTTTTTTGCCCATGGTATTTTGTAGATCTAGTCAAGGGAACTACGATTATGTTCTATTCCAGGGTTAATGGATTGGGGTTTATGAATGCTTCGACATGTATATATATGTATTATAACATTAAAAGGAACATAATGAAAAATCAATCTAGTAGTCCCAATTTTGGGATCTAGGGGAAAATATTTGTGTATATTTTTTTATGTTTTATGTTCTCACCATCGTTTATTTTATGTTTTTAGAATTCGTATGCAGGTAATTTCTATACAGGGTTAAAACCTACATAGAGAAAATTTTTCTTCCTCCTTAGTTTTGGATGTGACACCATCTTTAGTGTTTCTTCTAATCTCCTCTGATCCAAAATGGATTTTGGACAGACTCCTAAGTCTAGGTGTTCCTCATAGAGGAAAAATGAAAATCCAAGGAAGTTCCTGGAAATAGGCCCATTGCAGAGATCGTCTCGTCCTGAATATGCTGCAACTTGAATGGGAAAAAATGGACTTAGGATGCAAAAGTTCTCACAGAAAGAAGATGCCTTTGTTCTTTGAAAAAGATGCAAAATCCTTTAAAAATGGCAAAAAACCCTTAAAAAGGGAAATTGCATCAGACCAGGTCAAAGGAGGACTTAAGTGAAAAGGGGAAGCACCCCCGATAGCCGATCCCCGACATATCGGGTCGGAGGCAGGCTTGTGTGTATATAACCTAAGGCGAAATCCCGGGCTGATGCGATATCGCGATCGCCAATATCGGTGGATCGCAATCGGCGTCGGCATAGGCCATGTCATATGGGAAGACCTCGGGTCCATGCAATATGCGATTGCGATCAATCACATGGCAATATCGCATCGGAGTAATATGACAGAGCAAGGTCATATATATATGCGCCGATGCGATTCGACTGGAACCGAAAGGGTTGTAAATGCCACTGCATAATTATTTGAAGTTCGCCATAAGGCCCTCCATCGGATTTTCAGTGTTTTTAATGTATTTTTATAAATACAAAGGGAACTGCGACACAAGAGCATTGTGACTTGCGATAGCAATTACAAGCGGACCCAATCGGAGTATAGGGTAGATTTAAGGATATTTGAAGTCTGATAAACGACAAAATGGCGAATTTTCCCGTATTTTTAGTGTATTTCTCTGTGTAAACAGAGAACACTATTTTTGGGGATTTCAATGCAACGGTGGTCCCTTCTATTATAGAACAGGTCGCCACTATCCCTGAAGGCGTTTAGCAATGATTGCTAATGCTCAGAGGGTGATTTGAGCGGACAGAGGCTGGGAGCCAGAGAGCCCAGAAAAGGAAACGAACGGACAACGCCGATTGGATTTAAGCCATAGAATGACAGAAAAAGAAAAAGGGAAGCAGAGAGAGCAAAGGCGCAGCGAAGAAAAAAAACAGGAGGCTAAGCCAATGCAGGAAGCTAAGGTGAAAGAGAGCAACGCAGAAAGGGAAGGTAGAGAGAACGCAGAGCTAATGCATAGAGCAGCTGAGTGGAGTCACTTGGAAGTTAAGTGAAAAGCCAGAGAGTTGTAAATTGCAAAGAGCCAGAGAAGCCAGAGCCAGAGCCAGAACCAGAGCCAAGAGCTAGAGCCAGAAATAAGAGCCAAAGTGAGAGCCGAGAGCCAGAAAGCCAAGAGCTTCAAGAGCCAGGGATAAAATGGTGTCTAAACCCATTGTTTCTGTGAAAAAACCAATGGAGTTGAGTCAGGGAGCTTGTAAAATAACTTTACCATAATCCCAGAGAGCCTAGTCAAGTTGACTAGAGCTCAAGGACATGTAGCCCAATAGTTTTGGGTGAAATCCAAATTAATATTGTTGTTCATGTGTTTGTTTTATTGCTGCATTTTTCACTGTTATATGTATGTGTTATGTCAACATAAACAAAATATTTTAAAGTACACAAACAGTTTAAAATAAATACCAACATACACCTTATCTTCAAGCACATATTATCAATTCCGTATTGGTAAATCAATAAGACTTGGGAATATTTAAAGCTTTGGAAGTGGGATAGGTTCTTGTAAGTTAGACAAGAAGCCTAGGTGCCCCATTTTCAGATCAGGTGGTATCAAAGCTTAATATTGGTTAACCTCACCTTCAAAGAAGGTTATATCAGAATGCTTGATTGACAGAGAAAAGATTGCTTGTCTGAAAGGTGTTTGGGTAGTCAAGGATTGATTATCTGATTGATTGAATGTTGTTTGCAGACTAACTATTTTCTGAGTTTGCAAAAGGATGAAGGACCTCAAGGCAATCCTTGAAGCATAAGAGGTTTGTTGCAAAAGGTTGTTGGATCAAGCTCTTTATTAATCTTTTTTGAAGTTCTTTTATTCATTGGCATAATGACAACTTCTACAAGTGAGTCCTCAAATTCCTCTTTCTTGATCACAAGACTCTTTGATGAAGACATGAAGCAAGACTTGGCCACCATGATGGATATGGTGGGAGAAGTTTATGAGGATGGAAGAAAGAGTAGCATACTTAGAGAGCAATTAAATTCCATGAAGAAAGAGAAGCAGTTGCTTCTTGACAAATTGAAGGAAATGGAGAGGCAACTTCATATTGCAAATATGAACCTGAAAAGGATGCATGAGCTGGAGACACAAATCTTTGTTGCCCAAGAAGCCTTAGTCAAGTATCAGCTTGAATAAGAGGTAAACCATTCCAGTTTGTCTTCAAATTCTTTTTAGAATGCTTATATTGGTTCCTTTGAAAAACATACCAAAGGCATAGGTTCCAAACTAATGTCAAAGATGGGCTATGAAGGAAAAGGCTTGGGCAAGCATGCATAAGGTATTGTTGAGCCAATAATGGTTGAGGAAAGGCCTAAGTATTTGGGTCTTGGCTATGGGCAGTCTTATGGAGAGAGTTCCAAAGCTGCCATGAAGGCCATTGAAACAGCTCCAAGAAGGAGTTGCATTGCAGAGTATGAAGATTGTGTTCAGGAGGAATGCAATAGCTTGAAACATCATTTGTAGGATGCAGGTGTTCAGAAGCACACACTTGAACTAGAGAGCTGTGGAAACTCTAACAACCTTGAAGAGATTGATGGTGTTCCAAAGGGAGCCACTTCTTCATTTGCTTCACCTTCTCATGAAGGTAGTAAAGGTGAAAGAGGCAGGTATAAATCTGGTTCTAAACACATTCCTTTTGATTTTGCAAAGCATGGTAAATTTCCACATAAGCATGGGAAAAGAATTGCATGTTCCTTTTGTGATTTGGATAACCATCATGTTTCTAGATGTTGGAAGAGAATGGCCACATATAGGAAACTTTTGAAGGAAAAGAAGCAAAAAGCAAAGGTCCATTGGACAAGGCAAATCATGTTGTCAAGAGGATGCCCATGTCATTTAGAGTTTGGAATAAACAAATAAGAAATATATATCTTCAATCAAATGTCATTAAGACACGTGTAATAAGTTGCGTGAGAAGTAACTACATTCTACACTGACTTAACATCCCTCCCTTTTTGTAATCCCAACGAACCCATTATACATTTATAGGACATTAGGATATTGTTGAATATCTAAAAGGATGGCACGAAATTATTATATATATATAAATATACGAAGTAATACTTTCAAGTCTAAAAGTTTATTAAACACAATGCTTACAAACAATTAAATACATGTCATGAAATTTTGAATTAAGGTTTATGTGAGTTTTGACCCAAAAAAGAGTAAGAAAATCTCATTAAAAAATTAAAAAATAATTTTGATAAATAATATTAAAAAGTATAATATGTTAATTAAAATAATTAATTAAAGCTTTTTATAACCCCTATAAATATTTTTATATATAATTTCTAAAAATATTAATGGTTTAATCTTATTCAATAAATATTAAATAGTTTTAGAAAGTCATAGATAGCTAATAGGTAGATTAACAAATGATAATATATAAAAGTATATAAATAATATATAATATTTTTTGGGTAATAAAACTAGTAAGGGTTTGACCAAAAAAGGTAAGGGAATTAATTAAAGAATTTAAAAAATTATGTTGATAAAATAATACCATAAAACAAGAAGTTATAATAAGTAGATTTAATAAAATAATTAACTTTTGTTATATTTTTATAACCCCTTATATCTTTATTAATGATATTATATATATTAATATTCTAAAAATATAAAATATATTAAGAGAAATAATATTGAATATTAGTAATTAAATATTAATAATATAATAATAATGAATAATGATAATTCACGTGCACCCCTACTGCCTGCTGCTAGGTCAAATCGCGCCTCCGCCTCGGCCCTTAGCTCCCTGTCATGGCCCCTCCAGAGGCTCCACTGGAGGTGCCTGACTTTCAACAGGCCTTCTCAGCTCTAATCAGATCCTTACCTCCTCAGAGGCCTCGACCAGCAATCTACAAGTTCGTGAAAAAGCTCGATGTTTTGTAGGAAGTTAATTTACCCCCAACTCTGCCTCGCATTGGCCGCCCTTGTTCTAGCAGACGAGGTCTCATCGGGCAATTTACCAGACTCTGGCCATCACCAAAAACAGAGCAAAGATGGGTTGAAAGGAATTGGTCTGATAAAACACAAGGCAAAATTTCCATACGATTATGTGGAAAAGGGTACTTTACCTTTCATTTTGAAAACAAAGAAGATAAAGACTTGATATTCTAGAACGGTCCCTATTTCATGGATTCAAGAGGTTTATAACTCAAGAAATAGAGTCCGGACTTTGATCCCAAGCTGGACATACCGAGCGTTGTTCTTGTTTGGGTTTGGCTTCCTCATCTTCCTCTACACTGCTAGGGAGATGAATTAGTTCGAGCTATTGGGAACGCTGTAGGAAGATACATTGATCGCAACAAACCAAAAGACAACATGCAAGCTTGTGCTCGCATCTATGTAGAAGTAGATCTAGGCAAAGGACTCCCAGAAGCCACCAAGCTCAAGGTGGATGATTGGACTCACATACAACAATTAGACTACGAGCAAATCCCATTCAAGTGCAAGGTATGTCATGAATATGGCCATTTTTCCAATCGTTGTACTAAATTAGTAGATGTAGAAAATTCTTCGCAAGAAGAGCAATGGGAAACAGTTAAGAAGAAGAAAATAACTCCCAATCCCAAGCCAAGCTCAGATGCTGGACCATCTTCTCGTATTCCACCCATCCCATCTACATTGTCCCTCTCTAATTCTGCTCTAACCCCGCTGGACCAACCCGATCCCCAACCTCCTTCTTCATCCTCCAACCCTTTCCATATCCTCACTCCCCTTGAAGATAATCCCACCCCCATAGCCCAAACCGATCCCTCTGAATCTCCTCTCCCTCTGATTATCTCCTCTACACTCCCTCCCGATCCAACCTCAACTAGAATCACCAGAAGCAACTCAAGGGAGCATGGCAGAACTTCAGACAATCAAAAGAAAAACGGGCCAGGAAGGAAATCAGCTAAACAACACAGAGATGAAAATGCCTAGAAGGATATAGCCATGGGTATCCAGAACCCCATAGAATCCTACATTTTGGGACAAATAGACAAAGACTCACTAAATAAGGAGTAGGGAGGGCGATCAACTCTCTGCAACCCCCACTTGAAATGATGAAAGTCCTCTCCTGGAATAGTAGGGGACTAGGGCGGCCCTCCAAAATAATTGCCTTAAAAGATATAATAAACCAAGAGAAACCAGAAGTTGTATTAGTCCAAGAAAAAAACCAGGGATAGCAAGAAATGAACAAAATTATTGCACAGTACAAACAGTACACAGGATGTGTTTGTGAATCAAGAGGAGCATCTGGGGGAATTGCAATGTTTTGGAACCAAAATACTTAGAATATCATAGCAGAAACAATCAATCAGCACTGGATAAAGATTGCTTTGAAGAGTACTTCAAATAACCAAAGGATAGTCATTTACAATGTATATGCACCAAACCATTATGGAGATAAGGAACAATGTTGGGACTCCCTCAGTGAAAATATATCTGAAGAAGAAAACAACAACATTATTCTGGGGGGAGATTTAAATCTCATTTTGCACTCCAATGAGAAGCGAGGAGGATGTTTCTCCCTAGATCCCTACAGAAACCAGTTGGAGACTATCATGCAGGACGGAGACCTTGTTGATGTAGTCCCCAAAAACCGCAAATTCACCTCGAACAATCGCAAGCTGGGGAAAAACAACATCATGGAAAGACTGGACAGAATCCTGGTGAATGTAACTCTCCTCTCCACCTACTCATCTGCCTACACCTTCACCCACCCTTTCACAGCTTCAGATCACTACCCCACTTCTCTGGTCCTTGAAACTCATTGCCCATTGGGGCCCCTCCCCTTCAAATATAGTCCACTGTGGAATGAAAAAATAGCAACCAAAGAACTTATCCAACACACTTGGCATCATCACATTGAAGGATCACCGGGATACATTTGGGAAAGCAAAATTAAAAGAGTCAGGCACGCACTAAAGAACTGGGCAAAAAATTTCTACAAGGAGCCGGAAAAAGAAAAAAAAGAGACCAAAGTCAAATTAGAGAATCTCCATAGCACAATTTAGAAGCGCGGATATCAGCAGGAAGATAAAGATCATGAAGACAATCTCTATGGCCAGCTTTATCGCATCAATAGAGAAGAGGAATAGAAATGGAGAATCAAGTCTAGGCAGCTATGGCTAAAAGATGGAGACAAAAATTCGGCTTTTTTCCATAAAAAAGCTACAATGCGAAAAATTAGGAACAACATTACCTCTATCATAGATAGTGAAGGAAATAAACAAACCAGCCAAGGTGCTATTAAGCAAGCTGCTTCTGATCATTACAGAGAACTCTTAACAGAAAATGGAGAAGAAGAAGATTACACAGACCTACTATAATATTTGCCTAGTAGGATCAGTGCTAAAATCAATGACAACTTGAGCAAGGAGATATAATAAGAAGAAGTAAGAGGAGCCATCTAGGCTCTTCAGCCAGACAAAGCTCCTGGACCGGATGGCTTTCCAATTTGTTTCTATAGAGCTCACTGGGGAACTATTAAAAAAACCTCATCAAAATGATGAAATGGATTCGACGCAAAAGGAATGGAGGCTATACCAACTCCACTCACCTAGCCCTCATCCCCAAGGAGAATCGACCCACAACCTTCTCTCGTTTCTGGCCTATTTCTCTTTTCAACTCCTCTTACAAAATCTTCACCAAGATTTTAGCTACTTGTCTCAAACCTCTTCTTCCTTTGATCATCTCTGAAAACCAAGGTGTGTTTTTGGACAATAGGCAAATCTTTGATTCAATCCTTCTTGTTTAAGAAGCAATCCATTCTAGCCATTCCAGGAAAGAAAAATGATTCATATTGAAGTTGGATTTGGCCAACGCCTTCGATAGGGTCAGGCATTCCTTCCTTATTGTTGTTCTCCAAAAAATGGGCTTTGTTGCGCCCTTTCTTGACCTCATCAAAGCCTGTATCTCGGGACCCTGGATTCCCCCCCTTGTCAATGGTAGGCCTGGACCTCCCTTTCAATCTTCGAGAGGGCTGAGGCAAGGCTCCCCTCTCTCCCCTTACCTGTTTATCTTGATGGCTAAATCTTTCAGCAGTGCCCTAGATCACAAGAGACGAGCTGGCCTCATCATTGGCATAAAGTTCGAAAATGGAGTTAAAAATATAAATCATTCCCATTTCGCTGATCACACCCTGCTAATAGGAGGGGCATCCATCATAATAGCCCGTCATTTCAAAGTTCTTCTGGATAAATATATGAGTTATTCAGGAGACATGATCAATCATCTAAAAAGCTGCATCTATGGTTGGCATGCTTCAACCCAAACTCTCCATAATATAGCTAACATATTTGGGGTTTCTTGCAAGCTAAATTGGGAACACTTCAATTACCTCGGAATGCCTGTGAGCATTGGGCCTTTAAAATTTGAAACCTGGGATACAATCATTGATAAAATGAAGAGAAAAGTGCAGCAGTGGGGATCTAAATGGCTTAATCTAGTAGGTCGCCTTGTCTTGCTCAAATCAAGACTCTCATCTCTTCCGCTTTACCAATTTACTCTAATGCAAGCTCCAGCCACCTTCCATAACAAAATGGAAAGCATCCTCCGCCATTTCCTCTGGCAAGGGGGGAAAAATGATAAAAAGAAGTTCAACCTTGTTAGCTGGAAGCAAGTTATCCAAGGTCAGGACTATAGAGGACTCAGAATTAGATTTCCTAAACTCTCAAACTTGGCTTTTGGAGATAAGATCGTGTGGAGACTAATTGGTGAACAACAGGCATGGTGGAAAAGAGTGCTAGAAGCCAAATACCTGAGCAACCTGAGACAACAGCTTTTGGAGTGTGAAATACCCGCTAGAAACAGTTCAAAAGTTTGGAAACTATGCAAAAAAGTCATCCCCTTTATGGCGCAAAATACCTCCGAAGTTTCCAAGGGTGGCAGTAGTGTTAAAATCAGAGCAGACAATATTATGGGGAATCAACCTATTAGAAGTCAGCCAGGTACGGATCAAATCCTTCTCTTTCTACACAACAAAGGAATGCACTTTCGGGACCAAATCTTGCAATGGGACATTAACTCGTAGATTTGGAAGGGATGGAATTTCCTTCCCATACCCAAAGATCTCAAGACGAGCTTTGACAATCTTCAGACTCATCTTCACAGCACCACCCCTATAATAAAAAATGGCATTGACAGTTTTCGATGGGATTCTACTGGTTCTAGTTATACAATTCAAGCTGTCCACCAATACTTGTGCAATAGAGATTATCCTGCTCCTACTTGGACACACTGGAAAATTGTTTGGAAGTCTGAGGCCATCCCCAAAATCAAATTCTTCATCTGGACCCTCTTGAAAGGGAGAATCCTCACCTTTGATAACTTGCAAAAGAGGGGTATAGTTGGCCTTCTCGATGCCCAAACTGTCAAGAAGCAGAAGAAACCATCCAACATATTTTCATTACATGTCCCTTTGCAACTTCTTGCTTGAATGGAATTTCCCCTAATGGCCATCCCCTATGGAACTCCCAGAATTCCACTGGCGAGGTTCTGAGTCTCTGGAAGAAGAGTTACCCTTGTCAGCATAAGAAGAACAATATAGCTAAAAGGGTTTGGGATGCTCTCCCCTATGTCCTTTTGTGGAAAATTTAGCTTGCAAGGAACCGCAAGATCTTCAAAGACAAGGAAACCATCACAAGGCAACTCTGCAACAAGGAAAAAAGTTTAACGCTAGAAACCATCACTGCTAAAAACATGAAGAAAATTGATGTTGTCGGCCTCTGTGTTGAAGAAAGAGATTTTATTGGCTGTTGATAGATAAAAGCAAGAGCATTCAGATAGAAAATAATGCCAGAATCCAATCCAGCACCCCCAATCACAGTTGGAAAATAAGAATTAAAGAAGAAGAATTCTCAGGATGGCTCCGAAACGACAACTCCCACTACCCCTTCTTCGATGGAGCCTCTAAATCCAATCCTGGAACAACAGGCATAGGCAGAGTTATTTATAATCCCAGTGGTAGCATCATAGCTACTTTTGAATGGGGATTGGGACCATTATCCAACAACAGGGCAGAAGCTTTTGCTCTCTACCAAGGACTAAAGCAACTTCAAGAATTTGGAATTAGTAAAGCAATGATATTTGGAGACTCAGCCACCATCATCAGTCTCATGATTAGCAATAAAAAGGCATCCAACCTCTTTATTCAACAAACAATAAACAGGTGTCAAGCTCTAAACCATCAAAATATGGATCTTCGATTTTACCATGTGCTTCGTTCTCTCAACAAAGAAGCTGACAGTTGTGTGAGAAGAGCATGAAGCAGACCTAAAGGCAATCTCCTCTGCAACAATTTAGAGTCCCAATACCATCTTCCTTGACCAAATTTCTCTTCATGATCTGTGGCAGCACAATTGATCTAGATCTTCGCGGGATTATCATGGGATTCTCTGACAGGATTCAACATCATTCTATCACTGCCAAATCTCTATCCACGATCTTCTCTCCACCCTTCTATCCCATCACCCATCCCGTGCTCTCGCCCTTGGGTCAATCAATCTCCTGTGACTCCCATGACTCCTCCCTTATTTCCCTCATGATTCTGCCCCTCCTCTCCAGTGGCCTTCTCTCTTTAAATCCATCTTCCCTCCCTCCTCTCCAGTGGCCTTCTCTCTTTAAATCCATCTTCCCTCCCTCACTCCAGCGCACAGTTGCTCTGGTCCCCTCTTTGCCCCTATGCGTTTGTTTTTCAATCCTCTGTTTGGAAGGGTTCCCTGCTTTCCCCCCATCTCTTTGCAGCTCTCCATTCTACCCTTGCTTTCATTCCCCTCCGTGCTCTATCCTATGCTCCTTCCACCCCTTTCCTTTGCAGTGTAAACCCACTCCGCTCCCTTTCCTTGACCCCAAAAGGCTGCACCCTCCCCTGTTCTGATCTTCAGGACATTTTCAGTCCTGGTTCATCTGTGTTACCAGCGGCAAGACATGATACCCTTCTTTCATCAAGCCCCTCTCAATTCATCCAGAACAACAAGACAACTCTCAAAAACCAAGGAATGGCAAGGAACGAAGACTGCCTGCACTGTGCAGACCTTCAGGCAGAGCTGGAGCAAATATGCGTGCATCAAAAGATCTTGGACTCAAAAATTGATTCCATGCTAGAATTACCAGTGTGAAGTACGAAGTAGACCTCAACCTCTTCCGTCACAGAGTCTCCTCGCCCCAGGAACAGTTTAATGAACTATCCAACAGATGCAACCATGCTCAGGAATCAATTGACATTCTTAAATACATGATGGAGAAACGAAATGCGCCCAGCACCAGTTCATCAAGTTACAAGAATGTTGAAGCCAACAGCAAGCCAGAAGAATCAACAACAAACCAGATCAACCATATTAGCATAGATTAAGATGTATTGCAGATTCTGCTTACTATTGTCTCAGTTTGTAAGAATTTTCACTTGCTCTTGTTTTCCACAAGTCAGAAATGACAGAAGCATAGGAGAAATTTGTCTTCCTACTCACTTCCTAGCTTTGCGTATGGGCCTTAAACTCTTGTATCTCAGGAGCTCAGTCTCCCAACTTTTTTTGGAATATAAATAACACACGACTATGTTAAAATAATAATAATAATAATAAATAAAATTTAATCAATAAAAAAAATAATTTTTTTTTAGGAAGAAAGCACAGAATCTAGCATCTGTTGATACTCTAGCCACCATCTCTATTTAAATTAACAAGTCTCTCTCCAATTTCTAAGGCCTCCCTAAATTTACGATGATGAAAATGGTCAATCCTCGCAATGACCTTAGCTTCTTCAATGCAAATGTGATGATTGGTTTTTTCTGCATGCTCTGCTAAAGCAAAGGAGTGAGACCTTCCATGCTTGATGTCGACAACATGTTCACAAATCCTTTGGTTTATGGATTGACCGGTCTCACCAATATAAGGAGAGCCACAAGAACAGGGAATGATGTAAACACCCTTCCCATCCTTGGGGTTAATCGGGTCCTTAACATAATGAAGAGAACTTTAGATAGTGTTAAGGGGTATAAAAGAAGAATGAATCTTATGTTTCCTCAAGATCCTGATGATTTTATTCATGGTCCCTTGAGTAAAAGGAAGATGGAAACCAGAAGACCAATCCTTGGGGTCAATCTTACTTTTAGGACCTTTTTCAACATTTAGAAAAGCCCTAAGACCTTGAGACCTACTATAACCATTCTTATCAAAAACTTTAAGGAGGTGGGTTTTCTCATCTTCGAGATGATTTTCGTCAGAAACTCGCAACACCTGAGTGGCTAAGGTGTTGAGAATACCTAGCTTTTAAGTAGGAAATGATAGGAACTAGCATGGAGATATTTCTTTGTGTGAGTTTTCTTCCGAAAAACTTGATGAGAAAAATAAATGTCATCCTTCTTTGAGATAAGAACATCAAGAAAATGCAAGCTACCATCAACTTCGGATTCCATGCTGAACTTTATGTGACTCGATTGACTGTTAAGATGATGGTAAAACAACTCCAACTTCTCTTTACCATGAGACCAGATCACACAAGTGTCATCCACAAACATTTTCCAAAACTTGGGTTGGTAAAGAGCCGAAGACAAAGCTTTGGATTCAAAATGCTCCATGAAGAGATTGGCCAAAACAGGGGAAAGGGGAGAACCCATAGCCACACCGCAGGTTTGCTCATAAAATTCACCCTCGAAACTAAAGAAAGTAGAGGTGAGACAAATCTTAACTAAAAAAGCAGTATCGAGATTAGTGATGCAATTGATAACATCAATGGCCTCATTAATGGCGATAAAAATTTAAAGTTGAAAATGAGTAAAATAAATATCTAATTTAATTATTAGAATGTAATGAGTAAACATTATCATGGAGGTCATGCGCTAATCTGCAAATTCATCGGAGTTTGGCTGACGGAAAAGGACCACACCAGATGGATCCAACAAAAATGGCAACCCCGAGGCCATATCGAGCTAAAGCTGGGAGAAAAAGGCTTCTTCATGGTAATTTTCTCGAATCTGCAAGATAAAGAAAAAGTGTTTGAAAATGGTCCATACTTCCATTATAATGTGGGACTATTTATGAGCTACTAGGAGGAATGTTATAACCCAGACAAAGAAAAGTTCTTAGTAGCCCTAGTATGGGTAAGGTTGTTCGGATTACCAATGGACTTCTGGGATCCTGAAATCTTAGAGGGAATAGGAAATACAATAGGCAACTTTGTTAAAATAGCTGAAACTACAAAAAAGGGAAGATACACTTCATATGCTAGAATTTGTGTCTATATGAATATAGTTGACCCTATTCCAGATACAGTCAAGCTAGAGTATCATGAGGAAGTATGGCAACAAACCCTAGACTATGAGCACATACCTTTCAGATGTAGAAGATTTCATGAGTATGGACACCTGTTCAAGGAATGCCCACTCGCAATAGAAGAAGAGGAGCAGAGAAACAAACATTAGAGGAAAAATCAAGAAGACCAGGAAGGGTTCTAGGAAGTAAAAAGCAAAAGAAGACATACAAGAGAGAATCCCAGTGAAGGAAGGAAAGGAAAACAAACCCAGCCAAGCAATAAAAATATCTTTGAAATCCTACAAGAAGAAGAAGAAGACAATGAGGCCCAAACAATGGATTATCAGGGAGAAAAGGGAAGAAAGCAACACAAGTCAAGGCAAATCACAGACTAAGAGAAAGGCACAAAGTGAACCAATAGAAAAAAAGGAAAAGGAAGCAGGGGAGAAAATGGAAAACACAGGAATGGAAATTGACACAAGCAGAGGAGAAGAACTAAGCATGGAAGAAGAAGTATTGCAGAAACTTCTAGATGAATGGATACACTTGGATGAAATATTCATTCTAGAAGAGAAAAAAAGAATCTATAGAGAAATGTTCCAATAGTACCAAGTGAAACAAGGATAGGGATCATTGGAAATGGTAGAACAACTAGGCCTCCAATAGGGCAATACTCAAGACCAACAAAGCAAAGCAAAAGGCGGGAAAAAAATAGGCAAGAGGAATATACAGGAATCGATTCAGATCATGGGAGAAATGCTAGTGAACACTAGAAGAGTAGTGCTGCGCTCGATGGTATTCCATCAGCTAAGTCAAGTACCCCAATGATAATCACATCCTGGAATATAAGAGGCCTTAATAGTAAAGGCAAACAGAGACACTTAGCAGATAGGCTAAGAAAATAAAAACCCCAACTAATGTTGGTACAGGAAACAAAAATATCAGGAAGGAAAATGGAGGAAATCCTGAACAAAATCAAACCGAAATATGAATGTATGACCATAGATGCGAAAGGCAGCGCGGGAGGCATCACAATACTATGGAACCTTGTAGAAATCTTAGAAAACTTCTATTTGGTCAATTTAGACTGTCATAAATTGCTGCATTTAATTGCCAATCCGGGATTCGTAAGCTGACAAAGTACGACGCACTATATGTGCAAGATAACCTATTTCTTACTTTTGTCGTTTTTTATTTTTATGTTTTGGGGTTTTTATCTTCGTTGATTTCCTAATGTGAGATGGAAATTCTAAAAGACAAGTATGGATATAAATGTTCAAGGCAATGATGTCCTTTATATTGATTTCCAAAAATTCAAACTTTCAAAAAGGTTTTACAACATGCAATGATGAAATTAATTCCTAAAAGAAAATGAAAATGTGCCACTATTCTAATAAAAAAAACAGTGAACTATTGATCATGGAACCATTATCCCTGCTGCTGTCTAAATACAAAAGAAACTGTACTCAAAGAAATCCAAATATTGCAAGCAAAGTAAAGCTAAACTCAAATTACATCAATTCATACTCTGACCCCTCGCCATTAGTCTCGCTATGGCTTTCGGAGGTAATCATAAATAACTTGAGCAATCTGATATCTAATTTGCAGGAAAATAAACTAATATCAAATTACACACTCATACTTCAATCCCTCACCATTAGTTTCGCTATGGATTTCGGAGGTAACTGAAAATGACATGAGCAATTCAATAACTAAGTTGCAGAAAAATAAACTAATATCAAACTACACACTCATACTTCAATCCCTCACCATTAGTCTCGCTATGGCTTTCAGAGGTAACTGAAAATGACATGAGCAATTCAATATCTAAACTAACTAATAAATCCAATGAACAGAACTGAAATAAACAAAACAGTGTTGGAATTAAAAACGAAGAAAAATAAATCAGCAGAAAGATAAGACTGTTTCCATGTCATTAGTCATTGTAAAACTATGTGCAAATGCATGGGCTACCTACTATAATCTGGAACGAAGACACTGATTAGTTAACAACATTATAAAAGCATGTAAAATTATGGACAGAAATAAAACGTGAATACCATAAGCAATGCAATATATACACGTGAATGATTATGGCATAAGGAACGTAAAGAAATAAGGCATTAAACTATACAGCAATAAACAAAACCTCGGTGTGTACAGGGGCCCTCTGCACAACCTCGGACAGTCAGCTATCAACCACGAATTGAGCTGATAAACAGAGTCTTCTCATGTATTCAAAATGCAGTCATAACACAGAAATAAAGTCACGGCACAGTGGGCTCGTTAACAGTCAAAATTACATTACAAAATCTAACTACTATGCGTACGAGAACGCATTATTTATAACAGAGGATGACATAACTACTTTCCTACAATCTGCGCTGATAAAAGACACGTGAACAACCACGTCCAGGAATCTAGCATTATGACTACTGTGAAGATTAAATCTATAGAGGGTGGCTGTTGGATTCGGCTTACGGAGTAGTCCACAGGTGTTGATATGTCCCCTGAGATTTAGGAACGGCCACGCAAGTCTTCACGTGGTGAAAACGGAGTTTTGTCACTGTAGGACTCTTAGGTTGACCACCGCTTGACTACCTTTGACCACGGCCTTCCTTGGTGAATTCGACTGAGCCAATAGGACTCGGTCCATATCCATGTCATTTCCAACTTGCCCACGTGGCTTGATTTGCCTGAAGACACCTGTAATATAGACTTTAACAAAATGGTTGCGGAAAGTTGAAGCAGCTGCGGAAAGTGACAAGATTCCGCAACTCAATGAGAAAAAATCTAATTCAAACAGCAGACACAAAACATAGTTAAAAACCACTTTAAATGCTCTTTTATGATTAATATGCAATGATGTTGATGACTTAGGAGGTCCAGGTAAATGGAAAAAGTTTAGAAAGGTGTATAGGAAAGATGCAAGTTTGGGACTCAACATACCCCCACTGTGAAGGTGTTGCATGTCCCCATGCAACCAAAATTTTGATCACCCTCTTTCAATTCATATGCTCTAATACCTCTGCCAGTACATCCAGTCCTCTTCTCCTCTTTCTTGGTGCTGCTAACATCCTGGGCTTCTTCATCAAGCATCTAAATTTGAGATTAATCAGTGCTCTACTTATCTTCTTGCATTTCTTCTTCAATTTCCTGTTCTTTTTGTGCCACAGTCCTAGATGTAACATAGTGTTGTCATGAATGATCTTGTCCAATCTGCTTTGCTCCTTTAATGCTTCATTTTCATTTTTTAATATGTCTATTTAAAGCCTCCAACTCAAAGACTTCTTGTTTCAACGATTGGAGTAGGGCTTCTTGTGCTGTGTGAGGCTGAGTGGATGAAGTGCTATAACCCGTGGCTGTTCTTTCTAAGGATTCTATGTAATCATACACCTCTTGCTGCTTTGGATCTATCTCGGGTGTCGTTTTCCTTGGGCTATCCCCAAAATGCTGTGGAGGAGAATTAACTTCAAAATTTGGTCGAAAAGGACTCATGTCAACATCTTGAGGACTAGTTTCAACGTTTGGCTAAGAATGAGGTGGACTACAGCCAGCTGGAGTTTTTTCAGATGTTCCTCCTCCCAAATCAATAAAATGAGGTCCTTTTGTTTGTGCTTTCTTCCACTTTCCTTTAAGCCTGGTGCTTCTTCTTACATGTTGTGGACTACTGTCTTGTTCCTTCTGTTTTCTTTTCCTTTCTTTTTGGCCATAGCTGACTGTTCCTGAAGGTGAACTAGTCTCTCAGATAATACTTGATGGTCTTCTTCTGAGGAAGGGGTTTGATGCATAGCCTCAATGCTTCTTTTCTCTTTTGATTTTGTTGGCTTTTTACCCTCAGTCTTTTCCTTCCTCCTTTTAGACAGCCTTTCTTCTTTACTAGTTCTTTCAACTGTGTTAGTAGGAGTGCTTTGAGTTTTATCACCTATTCTCTTTCTTCTACTTCTTTTTGATGTACTGCCTTCAGGGGTTTCTTGGGGTTCTTCAAAGAAATTTCTAATTAAAAACTGCTCCCAGGTGTCCTTTTTCTCTTTTAATTGTTTTTCTATCAAAATTTTCACGAGACCATGGTGATACAAATGTGGTTCTACGTCCCCCAGATGCTTTTGGACGGTTACAGACATCTTTTTCAAACTGTTTAGTAAAAAGTATGGCAGATTGAGGGTCTGGTTGTCTAGGAAATTCATCAACAGTCGGGTATGATACATGTACATTGATCCAAAACGTCCCTCACAGGTGATAAACTTTTGAATAACCAACAATAAACTGGCCCACTCTTCTTTTAAAGCATGGACAGGAATTCCCTTTTTGAAAATGGTGACATCCATACCTGAATTATGTAGGATGACCCTCCCAGCTTTCTCATCAAAGCTCTTGTTCTTGAACCAGCGTTCACCTCCCTGCGGAAGTTCTGTGGTAGCTTCTATGGATGCTTCAGTGACTGTAAACTTGAGGTCCCCAATTTCCACCTCCAGTCCGTCAAAAGACCTTGCAAAAGCCTTTGTAACCTCCTTATGGTAGCCTTTAAATTTTTGGATGAAACGTAGCCACCGGGCCTTCTTCAGTATGTCCTTCACTTGTGGGTATCCTTCCAAAAACTTGGGCCCTTCCGGTTCTGCCCTTAACAATAGACCCATCCTTCCTTCTGTTCTTTAAAAATCTTCTGCATGAGGAGGGTTTAGCGGAGGTAGGACGACTGAATTAGCAGAAATGAACAGGGTTTATGAAGGAGACCAGTGACTGTAAGCGAATATCAGAGAATAGGTACACAGAATGAAGCGGAATAGAGAACAAAATGGGGTGAAGGCTTATGTGAGCACGGTGGAAATGTAGTCGCGAGGTCAATAGAACAGTAGGGGGAGTAAAGTGCATCCGACAATATTTAAAATTGGGTGGCTGCAAAGTAAACGCAAGCACGTTTATGAAACGGCTGCGGATTTTGTGCGGCTGAGAGAAGTCGTAGTCAAATCAACCACGTTCCATAATTATAGGTGGAGTTTCAAAGTATAGCCGAACACAAGTGAAGACCGGAGGCTTGATTATGAGGCCATTTAAAAATGAATGCAAGGATTGCGGGGGAATCGTATAGAGATCGTGGAACGTTTGTGGAGTTATTAACGCAATCATTGCATATAATGGAGCTATGGTTTATAACTATGTAAAAATGTGCTTGAATGCCATTTGAAATAAATTTCTACTCATACCTTGGAATTCTTGCCATTTTTCATTAGTCTTCAATCAGTTGCTCCTCGTTGATGCTTTTGAATGCCTCGTGTCTTCATAATATGTCCTCATACCTACATTTCATTTCATGATTGTTGAACTAACATCTGACTGTAAATTTTTGAAACACAGAGTGGTGGCTGCAGAAACTGCTTCTGGTTGCGGAAACTGGTGTCAGCTACGGAAACTGACGCAACAATTATTTGGGTGAATGGAGATGGATAGATGATAACTGACTGAATGAAAATGGTCATGAAAGAAAATTTTTATTGGTGAAATGAAATGAAATAGATGAAATGGAGTGAAATGAAATGAAGTGGAGTGAAATGAAGTGGAATGAAATGGAGTGGGGTGTCATAAAACTTGTGAAATGAGAGAGAGAGGGAATTTTTTGGAAAATATAGGGTGTCAGGTGTTCCTGATTTTCACCCTACATTTTCTGTATAAGACTGCCAATCAGTGATTGGTTTTCAGGCTTATACATTTTTTTTTTTTAAGAAACTGAAAAGAACAAAGGCTAGGCTGGTGGAGAAGAAGGATTCTTCTTCACCAGTCTTATTGCAGAATTATCTTGAAATATTTTGACAAATTCCTCTTTTGAGAGTGGCTTATGATAGATCTTTAATCTGTTACCATTCACAATAAGAGGAGTTTGGGATTCATCAATGGTCTTGATTCTTACTGCTCCATTGCTAAAGATCTTGTCAATCTCATATGGCCCAAGCCAATGAGTCTGAAATTTTCCTTTAAAATCTTTAAACTTGGAATCAAATAGCAATGCCCAATCTCCTTCTTGAAACTTCTTCTCTTTGATGTATTTGTCATGCCATTTAGCTCTTTGATATTGAACTAGATCAGTTCTTAGAATTGCCTCTTGTCTTATCTCATCTAGCTCATTCAACTGCTCCATTCTATGCTTTTGGGCTTCTGGTAGATCCATACCCAACTGAAGTGCCATCTTGAAAGTTTTGACTTGGAACTCAATGGGGAGCAAGACTTCTTTCCCATAAACAAGTTCATAGGGAGAATGTCCAGTTGTATTTCTCCATGTAGTTCTGTAGGCCCACAAGGCTTCAGGAAGCCTTTCTGCCCAATCTCTTCTGTGTAGATGAACAGTTTTGGTGATGATACTTTCAAGAACTTTGTTTGTAGACTCACTTGACCATTTGCTTGCGGATGGTAAGGAGTAGGTCTTCTATGCTTGATTTTGTATTCTTCCATCAACGTCTCCACCAAGTTAGATGTGAATTGACTTCCCTAATCTGTCACAATTTCTCTTGGAACACCAAAGCGAGTAAAAATATCCTCATAAAGAAAATTAACAACTGAATTTTCAGTAGCAGAAACTAACGCTTTGGCTTCTACCCATTTAGTGACATAACAGTGCATACCAATATATACTTCTTTTGCTTAGATGGAGGATTAATAGGTCCAATGAAATCTAAAGCCCATTTTTCAAAGGGTTCGATGAGTACCTGAGGTTGCAATGGCATTTCATTTGAAAGGGTAGGTTTCCCTACTCTTTGGCAGTTGTCGCATCTTTTGACATATTGTTTTTCATCTTTAAAGAGGGATGACCAATGATATCCTAAAGAGAGGATTTTATAGGTTGTCCTCTTGTCAACAAAGTGTCCGCTGCATGGTTCATCATGACATGCTTTGAGAATATCAGGCATTTCATCTTCCCTAACACATCTTCTGATCACAAGATCTGGCCCTGTTTTAAACAATTCGTTAGAAATCCATGAATATTTTGAACTCTCCTAAATAATCTTTCTTCTTTCACTAGGAAATAGGTGTGGAGGTAGTTTCCCTGTAACCAAATAGTTAGCAATATCTGCATACCAAGGGGTTTTAGCAGTTACTGCAAATAAGTATTCATCAGGAAACTTGTCCTCTACAGGAGAATCTTCTTTAGTATTCTGAATCCTAGACAAGAAATCAGCTACTCTATTTTGTTTCCCTAGTCTACCCAACATAGTAATATTGAATTCCTATAAAAGTAAGAGCCATCTTGTAACTCTGCCATTAGCAGCAGGTTTGTTCATTAGATATATAATTGCAGAATGATCAGTATGGATAAAAGTTTCATAGCCTGTTATATAATGTCTAAACTTATTGATTGCATGAACAACAACGAAGAACTCGTTTTCAGTCACAGTATAATTCAACTCAGTGGGAGTTAAATTTTTACTGGTATAGTAAATGGCATAAGGAACTAAATCCTTTTGACCCAACACAGCCCCTAGAGCTGTATCTGAAGCATCTGTAGAAATATGGAAAGGAAGTTTCCAATTTGGTCCTCTCAAGATGGGTGCTTCAGATATTCTTGTTTTCAAAGTTTCAAATGCTGATTGACAATCAGGATCCCATTTGAATTCACAGTCTTTTGTAAGTAATTTGAAGAGTGGAGATGATATTTTAGTGAAGTTCTCTATAAATCTTCTATAGTACCCAGTAAATCCCAGAAAACTTCTAACATCTTTTTGACAATTTGGAATAGGCAACTTGGAGATGACTTCAACTTTCGATCTATCAACTTTAATTCCATCCCCTGAAATGTGATGTCCCAAAACAATACCTTCAGTAAACATCATAAAGCATTTTTCATGGCTTAATGAAAGGTTCGTTTCTTTACATCTTATAAGTACCTTTTCCAAATTCTCTAATGCTTCTTCAAATGAATTACCATAAACTGTAAAATTAACCATATAAACCTCTACACAATCATGGACTAGATCAGAAAAAATTCCTAGTACTGCTCTTTGGAATGTTGTGGGTGCATCACATAACCCAAAAGGAAGCACTCGATAGGCAAAAGTCCCCCATGGACAGGTAAATGTGGTCTTATCTTGATCCTCAGGTGCTACCTGAATTTGATTATAGCCACTAAAACCATCCAAAAATGAAAAATATTTTTTGCGTGCTAATGTATCTAATACCTGATCGATAAAAGGAAAAGGAAAGTGATCCTTCAAAGTTGCTTTGTTCAATTCCCTGTAATCAATGCATACCCTCCATTTACCATTCTTTTTAGGTACTATAACCAAAGGAGAAACCCATCCGCTATCTGAAATTGGATAAATGAAGTTTACATTGAGTAGTTTTTGGAGCTCTTCTTTCACTATCTCCCTAAGGTTTGGATTCATCCTTCTCTGAGGTTGTCTGATTGGTCTACTGTTTCCCTTGATGTAGATGTGATGAATGCAAGTCTTAGGGTCAATACCTTTCATATCTATATACTCCCATGCAAATGCAGTAGAATGTTTTTGCAAGATTTTGGTTAGTTCTCCCTGTTGTGATCTTTCTAAGTTTTTGTTGATATTCAATATTTTACCTGGAAAAATCTCAATGGCGGAACTACCAAACTCTTCCATAGAGAAAAGAGACATTTGTCTAGATGATAAATACTCAATGTAGAATCTAACTGAAATTGTGTGGGGTCATATTCTGAAGATGTCTCAAAATTTTCTAATGTATTCAGAATTTGACCATCCTCACTAACCTCAGAAATGGAAAAGACAAGTTGTATAGTGTCCTCATCATCAACCCACTCATTACCTCCTAATTCTGTAATTGCTTTTGCTGGAGGATACAAATTGAATTTCTTTATCGAACTACCATCAGAAATATACATATCCCCAGACCTACAACTAATAAAAGCATCAGCTATGGCCAACCAAGGTCTTCCTAAGATAAGAGGGTGCCCTCCTAAATTACTCTTGGGAGTTAAAATCATGAAGTCTACTGGATATTCCCAAGAGTCTAAAGAGACTGAAATTTCTTCTAATACACCATCTGGTTTGATAATTGATCGATCTGCAAGTTGCAGTAAAGTAGGTGTAAAAAGAAGACTAGGAAGTTTCAGCTATTCCATAGTCTGTCTACTCATGATGTTGATAACAGCGCCTAAATCAATCAAAGTATTTGGAATTTCTACCCCATTGATATGTGTTTTAACACTTGGACTACAGGGATCTACATACTTCTGCATAGTAATTTTTCCCATCATGACATCTGCAATTTTTCCTACCAGGTGGATTCTTCTTGTATCTCTAGGTTTCCTTCCTGGTCTTTTAAGACTCAACTCCTTTATTGTTTTTGCTAGAATAGGAATCTCTCTAATGGCTTGTAACAAGGGAATCTTGATACAAACATTCTTCAATTCATCTAGAAAATCATAGTCAGGCAACAAGATTTGTTTTTCCACCCCCCTGTCAATTTGTAATCTCTCAGAAAAGGAGGTGTGGATGAAGATGCAGGTTGCTCAACTATAGGAGTTATGGGGGTTGACTTTTTTTCTTTTTCTTTTTCAGTGTTTGGGTTTTGAAGAGATGCTTCAGAACCTTTATTGACTTGAAGAGAATCTTCCTCAGAAGTACTTTGCTTTCGAAGCATCTATAGAAGGTTTTTCTAAAACTCTACCAAACCTGAGTTGTACATCGTTGAGAGGAACAATCATATAGGTAGGAAATTGTTGTCCTTCTACTATGTAAGCATTCTGAGGATTTTTATTGTTAGGATTTGGTAATGGTTGAGTTGGAAGTTGATTTGTCTTTTGTTGGAACGGAAGCAAGAGTTGGGAATTTGGCTTTTGCTGAGAAGGTTATTGTTGTTGTGGAAATGGCAATGAAAGTTGTGGGTTTTGATTTGGGAATTGTGGAGCTTGTTGGTTTTGAAAAGATGGAGGATATTGATAAAATTGAGCAAATCTCCCATAAGGATTTTTCATTCCTTGTGCCCATGATTGATATGGATTTTGAGGTTGGGGCCAACGTTGTTGCCAAGGATTCCAATTTGGTGAGGGTTGAAAATTCATAGAGTTGTTAAACCCTTGGTTTTGTTGCCCCTACCAAGGTCTCCTTGCAACAAAACAGAGAGACTCAACTGAATTTGGATCTTCTTGAAAGACAGATTTGAGCCCATGAATTGAAGGACAATCCTTGGTCTCATGACTCTCTGAGCAAATCATACATGTTTTTACGACTTTTGCATCCAGGGGACATTCCCTTAAAGCATGTTTCTTCCTACATTTCAAACAAAATATGGCTAGAGCATCAATTTCTGCTTTCTGCTTATTTTGAATTTTAAGGGTGTCTAGTTGTTCACTAAGGCTCCCTAAGATATCAGTTTTGAATTCATCAAGCATATTGCCAATCTCTGCCCTACTTACTAACCCAGTTGCAGATTTGTTTGCCCTGATGAGAGAAGGATCTCTAGGCCCTTTTCCAGTCTTAGATTTTCCTCTCGAGAGATGGACACATAGTTCTGCTATGTCATGAAGTGGAAGTTGAGAAATGTCTCCTTTCCCCATCATGTTTAAAATATCTATCCATTCATCTCTAATGGCTTTCAATAGAAGGGCTTTCAATTTTTCCTCATCTAAGTTGCTCATCTTTGCTCTCTTTAAGTTGTATTGAAATCTTTCAAGTAAATCCTCCAAGTTTTCATCTTCTTTTTGCACCATTTTGAATACCTCATCCTTGTGATT
>APFE030865966.1:76300-139080 GCA_000404065.3 Pinus taeda | reverse complement strand
TCAATTTAACGTCTTAAATTTCTATACATAAATTATGAATCCGGGTATCGTAAACTGATGAAGTGTGGTGCACCATATGTGCTTAATTAACCTTTTTATTACTTCGTTGTTTTATAGATTTTATTTTGTTTTGGAGTTTTGTTTTTTTTTTTTTATCTCCTAAAGTGTCTAATGCAAATGGAAATCCTATTTTAAGGTCTTAAGAATACTTTTAAAGGTCAAGTATGGGTAGAGATTTCAAGACAATGTCTATGTCCCTAATGGTAACTTCCAAAACTTAGCACTTCAAAAGATCTCAAAACATGTTATTAATGGAATTAGTACTTAAACAAAAGTGTAAATATGCAGCTACTTTAAATAAAACAAAAGATGAAATATTGATCATGAAATCACTGTCTCTGCTGCTTGTATAAATACAAAAATAAAAGTTAAGCTATTGCACTCAAATAAATTAAAAAATTTCAAGTAAAGTAAAGCTAAAATCAAATTACATCAACTCATATTCTGACCCCTCACCATTCGACTCGCTCTGGCTTTCGGAGGTAATCATAAACAACTTGAGCAATATGATATCTAATTTTCAGAAAATAAAACTAATATTAAACTACACATTCATACTTCAATCCCTCACCATTCGTCTCGCTCTAGCTTTCGAAGGTAACTCAAAATGACATGAGCAATTCAATAACTAACTTGCAGAAAAATAAACTAATATTAAATTACACACTCATACTTCAATCCCTCACCATTAGTCTCGCTATGGCTTTCAGAGGTAACTGAAAATGACATGAGCAATTCAATAACTAACTTGCAGAAAAATAAACTAATATCAAACTACATACTCATACTTCAATCCCTCACCATTAGTCTCGCTATGGCTTTCGGCGGTAATTGAAAATTACATGAGCAATTCAATATCTAAACTAACTAATAAAGCCAATAAACAGAACTAAAATAAACAAAACAATGCTGGAATTAAAAACTAAGAAAAATAAATCCGCAGAAAGATAAGACTGTTTCCATGTCATTAGTCATTGTAAAACTATGTGCAAATGCCCGGGCTGCCTACTGTAAGCTGGAACGAAGACACTAATCAGTTAACAACATTATAAAAGCATGTAAAATTATGGACAGAAATAAAACGTGAATACCATAAGCAATGCAATATATACACGTGAATGATTATGGCATAAGGAACGTAAAGAAATAAAGCATGAAACTATACAACAATAAACAAAACCTTGGTGTGTACAGGGGCCCTCTGCACAACCTCGGGCAGTCAGCTATCAACCACAAATTGAGCTTATAAACAGAGTCTTCTCATGTATTAAAAATGCAGTCATAACACAAAAATAAAGTCATAGCACAATGGGCTTGTTAACAGTCAAAATTACATTACAAAAGCTAACTACTATGCGTATGAGAACACATTATTTATCACAGAGGATGACATAACTACTTTCTTACAATCTGCGCTGATAAAAGACACGTGAACAACCACGTCCAGGAATCTAGCATTATGGCTGCCGTGAAGATTAAATCTATGGAGGGTGGCTGTTGGATTCGGCTTATGGAGTAGTCCACAAGTGTTGATATGTCCCCTGATATTTAGGAACGGTCACGCAAGTCTTCACGTGGTGAAAATGGAGTTCTGTCACCGTAGGACTCTTAGGTTGACCACCGCTTGACTACCTTTGACCACGACCTTCTTTGGTGAATTCGACTGAGCCAATAGGACTCAGTCCATATCCATGTCATTTCCAACTTGCCCATGTGGCTTGATTTGCTTGAAGACACCTGCAATATAGACTTTAACAAAATGGCTGCGGAAAGTTGAAGCAGCTGCGGAAAGTGACAAGATTCCACAGCTCAATGAGAAAAAATCTAATTCAAACAACAGACACAAAACATAGTTAAAAACCACTTTAAATGCTCTTTTATGATTAATATGGAATGATGTTGATGACTTAGGAGGTCCAGGTAAATGGAAAAAGTCTAGAAAGGTGTATAGGAAAGATGCAAGTTTGGGACTCAACAACTACTGGATAGGTATGAAAAGAATACTCACGGGGAAGTTCAAGTTAATAGGAAATAGAGAGTGGTTCCTAGTATCGGCAGTGTATGGGCCGCATACACCAGCGGAAAGAGAAAGCTTCCTCATCCAACTACAACAGTTAGAAAACATGCATAAAGAAAAGTTGTGGTTGATAGCAGGAGACTTTAACATGACAACATAAAAAGATGAGAAGAAAGGAGGACTGCAAACAGAAGAGCTAGAAATGGAGAGATTTAGGGAGCTTCAGGTAGAACTGAAGATGGTTGATATACCAACAGTAAATGGAAAATACACATGGAACAATCGATGAGGAGGGAGTAGACAAATAGCCTCAAGGCTAGAAATATTCCTAACAACAGAACACTTCATAGGAAAAGATATCTTCTATGAAGCATCAATTCTCCCATGTCTAGGGTTGGATCATTGGCCCATCAAATTAGAAATTTCCATGAACCAACAGAACCAGAATAGACCTTTCAGGTTCGAGGCATTCTGGTTGAGAGATCCCAACTTCATAGAAAAAACAAAGAATTGGTGGTAAGAGACTAAGATTGGGATGGAAGGAAGAAATAAAATGCACACTCTCCAACTCAGATTAAAAGACCTGAAAGGAAAGATAAATAAGTGGAACAGAGAAGAATTTGGAAATATCCAAAAGGAACAAGAAACGCTCCAGATAATGATGAAAAGAATCCATAAGGTAATGCTGCAACACCGACAACAAAACAAAATATTCTCCCTAAAAGACAACCAAGACAATAGGATAATACATAGAGCAGAAATGGAAAATTTGATGGTACATCATTTCAAAGAGATCCTGACAGAATCCAATATCAGAAGGGAGGCTGACATTGAAAGACTCAGCCAACATATCCCCAAAATGGTGACTAGAGACCAGAACTTGGCACTCCTAAGGGTAATAATGAAAGTAGAGGTGGAAGAGGTAATAAAGAAGATGGAAAATAATAAAGCACCTGGGTCAGATGGCTTCACCGCAAAATTCTATCAATCCATGTGGAACTTCATGAGTCAGGATATAGTGAATGTAATAGAAGAGTCCCAACGCACCAAAAGAATGCACCCGGCCTTAAATGCTACCTTCCTAGCTCTGATACCAAAGACAGAGAACTCAGAAGAACCACAAGGGTTCCGGCCGATAGCACTCAGCAACATCATATATAAAATCCTAGCCACTATAATGGTGAATAGACTAAAACCAATACTACCAGGACTGATATCCCAGGAATAGACGGGGTTTGTCAAAGGCAGACAGATAATTGATGGCATAGTAGTAGCACAAGAAGCAATCAACTCATTGAAGAAATCAAAAACCAAAGGGATGTTGATAAAACTAGACCTAGCTAAAGCATATGACAGACTTAGTTGGGGATACCTCCAACAAATCCTAAAGGCATACGACTTTGAGGGTAGGTGGGTCAACTGGGTAACGTCAATGATCAACACGCCAATTATGTCAATACTATTAAATGGGTCACCAATAGAAGCCTTCAATCCAACCAGAGGACTCAGGCAGGGAGACCCGTTATCCCCGTTCTTATTCATCCTTGCAGCAGACGGACTAGGAAGACTAATAAAAGCTAAAGTGCATAGTGGACAACTAAAGGGATTACGACTATGGGGAAATAACCTACCTTTAACCCACCAACAATTTGTTGATGATGTTATGTTATATGGTCAGGCAACACTAAAAGAAGCAAAACAAAGAATGGAAATTCTCACGGAATTCACTGAGGTCTCGGGGACAGAAATAAGCAAATAAAAATTGGAAATTTATTTCTTCAATACCCAAGCTTTCCTGGCAAGAACCATGGGTTTCAGAGGTGGGAAATTCTCTACAAAGTAATTAGGCATCTTGTTAAACAACCAACAAAACATAGTGGCTAATTAGGGAATCTTGATAGGCAAGATGCAAAAGAGAATGCAAAACTGGACATTTAGGGCACTGAACATCCTGAGCCGCATAATCCTTCTCAAATCGGTGCTCCAATCCATACCGATTTATCAACTAACCAGCCAAGCTGCACCCAAAACAATCTGCTAGAAAATGGCACTAGATACAGGGAGGCGATGACCTATGGAAAAAAACTGTGGGAGAGAAAATAAGAGATGCCCAGGTCCCCAGAAGGTAAATTGAGAAGCCAAACTGAGAGGAAGGGCTTGGCAATCTGGAACTTGGCAAGAGCCAATAAGGAATTGATCAGTGAGCATAGCTTCTGGGAAGTAAGAGAGGGGACAAAGCAAAATTTTGGGAAGAGGTGTGGCAACAGAGAGAAAAGATTGAACCAACAACCCCTACTCCAAGAGATATACCAGTTCACCATCCAAAAAGAGGGTGACGTAGTATGTAACTACTGGAGCCCAGAGTCAGACGACTATGGGAGGAAGTGGAAAAAAAAGGAAAACTGGCAAGAAGCACTTGTAGAAGCTAACTGGGAAATATATGAAAAGGAAATGGAATCAAGGAAAGTAGTAGTTAAAGAAGGGACAAACACACTAAGGTGGGGAAACAAAATCAAAGGTATGTTCACAATAGCGGAGGGATACTATTTAAAAGCATGATACAACAAACATACAGAAACAAAAAAATGGGAAAACATATGGAAAATGAAAACATATGGCCGAAGGTGACATTCTTTACCTGGATACTAAGCCATAGGAGAGCGCTAACATGGGACCAGTTGAGGAAAAAAGGAACGCACAGCTCATCGCGATGCGCCTTCTGTCGAGAACAGGAAGAAACCATGGAACATCTAACCAACAAATGCATGGTCAACAGCAACCTGTGGAGACATCATCAACAACTCTTTGAAATCAATGACAGAGACATAAACAACATGAAAATAATGATTGAGAATTGGAGAAACAAACCTTACCAGAATCCAATCCTAAACAGAGCGTGGAACCTATCTTTAGGATTCGTCCTGTGGAACATCTGGAAAGAGCGGAACCTCCTGATCTTCAAGGAGGATGGCAGAGCAAAGAATGAGATATGGAACCAAATCATCCATAATATAAGAGAGACCATCCTCATAGAGAGGTGGTACGAGGAGGATTGGAAAACGGATCAAACAGAGAGACAAATAATGACACAGCTACAACTAAAGGCTCGTATGACAAACATGATACCAAGGAAACACCACAATAACGAGGTGGAAGAGGTTAATCACTACAGAAATCCTCAATAGGGGTTCATCAAGTTGAGTTTTGACGGGGCCGCAAAAGGAAACCCAGGAGAAGCAGGGATTGGTGGAGTATTCAGAGACGATAGGGGAACAACACTCGGGATCTACACGATGGACTGCGGCAACACAAAAAACAACAAAGAAGAGCTTCATGCTTTGAAAAGAGGGCTATAAATTGCCATACGAGAGGATTACCAAAAGCTTCAGGTAGAAGGAGTCACGAAACTAGTAGTGGACATAGTTAAGCAGCTTCAATAAGGAACACGTGCGGAAAAAATTAGTAGTAGCTAGAGAACTGCCTGGTTGGTGAAGGAGATAGGAAAACTACTAAAACAGCTAGCCTACATCCTTCCCACCCATGTGAGAAGAAAGGGAAATGAACCAGCTGACAGTCTAGTGAATTGGGGTTGCAAGAATAGAGGAAGGCCGTTGCATACAAGTGAGGTCGAGCTAATGCAGACGGAGGAGATGGCAAACCTAAAGCAACTTCTCGAAAAAGACAAAGTAAGAGATAAGAATACCATAGAAAATCTAGTGCGACCAGGGAAGAGTGGCCAGGAAAGGGAAGGAAGAAGATAGACGAGGGAAAGGAAAAACGCGAGGAATGAAGTGAGTAGACAAGCAATCTAGCAGATGATGGAGTAGGGCAGAGAAGGTGCACCTCCTGAGAGTACGGGGGCGGTGACGAATGAGAATGAAAGTGAGGAGGGCAGGGCAAAGAGCAGGCGGGCGGGAAAAAGTATGACACCAAGTGGCAGAACAAGGACAGTCGTAACACGACAAGAGCAGCAGGGGGAAAGTGCGGATTAATGAGAGGCAACGGTAGAAAGGACGAAAGGGCAGCATCCTGAGACGAAGGTGAAGGGATCCATGCCAGTAACAAAGCCAGATAGGTGGTGGTTAAGACAAGGGATAGGAGGAAGAGAGGGATAAAAATCAACGAAAATAAGAATACAGTAAATTTCATGCAAACGAAGACGAGGAAAGCTGACGAGAAGGAAGGTGGTAGAAGAGAGAAGACACAGGTAGTCGAAGGAAGATGAAACAGATCGACAAGTTGGTATGTTTCCCTCTTGTTCCATATTCCTGTCAAATTCAAAAGTATTCTCAGTAGGAAAATAGGGAGTCTGCGTTGGAAAATGCTTACGACTGTATCAAAGAGTATAAGAACTTCCTGCGACAAGGGAAAAATCATCCCCGCAGAACACCTAAATTCCCTGGGGATGGAAAGTGGGAGGCAGACTCTCATACCTAGGAAGGAAGAGGTCCACCCGAGGTTAAAATCCTGTAGCTTTCTCAGGAAAAATATGACCCTGGCCAGGCCTATAGGAATGACGAGGAGCTATCAAGAAGATAAATGGGAAGAAACCTGGGAGAGAAACATCCTAAGGGTTAGAGGGATCTAGGCAATCCTGCAATCTAGAGGGGAGGGTAGGAGAACTGGATTCAGGAAATCTGTAGACAAGGCTGAGAGATTCAGGGGAAGAGGAAAGAAAAACTGGTTCTCAGACGAGAAGGAACCCTTGTGGCTGCCTAAGTTGGAAGGGAAGGGTACAGATAGATGCCAGGGGTGCAGAAAGGGAAGAAACCCATGAAAATTCCCAGCCTTGGCTATCAAAAGGACCAGCTCTAAACCCCAACAGACCAAAAACTTGATGGGAGTAATAAACCCAAGAAAGGGAAGGAAACTGAGCAATAGGAAAATTGCAATGATTCATTATTATAACTCTAATATATGCTTTGATTTTGTGATAGGTATAGTAACATACTCAGAAAAGGACAGTGAACAGAACAGAGAACATAAAGAAAAAAGATAGCTACATCCAGACATAGAACAAAATGGCCCCTAGGAAAGGATAGAGGGTAACTAAAATGGAGGAGGGCACAAGTGGATCGACGAAGGAAAGAGGCAAGAAACCAGGTGGAGAGCAAATGAAGAAAATCATCAATGCGTACATGGTTGGGAATCCACCGGACATTAGAGTCCAGATAGCGAGTTGGGAGAGAGAATTAAATGACAGTATCAAGCACTGGGATATCCCCATGGAAGAATGGGAAAGTATGGTGCCAGACCCGGGGAACACTCAGGGAAGACATTCCTTATTCAGGTAGACTATCCAACAGTACTGGGTAATGAAAAATGTGGTGGCACGGGCTATGAAACTGCATCGAGAACAAATGGCAGACGAAGGAGTAGAGGCATAGGAGAAGAACAAAGAAAAGGACCCAGTTAGGGTGGAACTACTCAGGGAGATAGCGACAATTCATATATAGACCTACTAAAACAATCTGACCCTAGATAGAATTGAACAGACTCTCAAATACCTAAGTTGGAGAATAGAGCAGAGGAGTGAGATGCCAGGATCAAGCCAAGGCGCCAGCCCCAGTAATATCCTCGGATGAGGAGTGAAACAGAGATCCAGTGTGATAGCAAAGTCTTTTTTCTTTTTGATGAAATGCATTTACTTTTTTAAGTTTAAATTACATTCTAGGAACAATAGTATAGACGGTCAAAATTGTGATGTTAGATGGATAGCAATAAACCTCTTTAAGTTTTGGACAAGGTTTAATAATGACAGGTGGTTATCTGGTTTCCTTCGAGTAGGTAAGCCACCTGGAGCAAATGGTTGATAAATTTTTTTGAAAAAGGAATCTAAATAGAGATCTCCCAAGTTTACAAAAAAGACATTATCATGGAGGTGAAAGTGTATCATAAAAGTTTAAAATTTAGTTAAAATATGGGTAATAATTTGATGAAAAGAGTAATGGAAAATATTGTCATTTATGTGAAAGTATGTGCCATCATAGTGTCAAGAAATAATGAAACATGATGGAATTTTTTTTTTTCATATTCAAAAGAAGTGAAATAAATTAATACATAATATGAGAGAAAAATGAATTTTGGAATGTGAGATAAATTGGAAATTTGATGTCAAATATCTTTGTGCTTGTGTAATTGGTATTAAGTATTTATTTTTAATTGACGTTTCATATTGTTTAATTACTTTGGTGAAATAAACTCCTTTCTAATAACTTTCTTGGCACATAATTTTTTGAAGGCATTAGACATATATTCTCCTCCATTATCACTTCTCAAGGATCTAATTTTCTTTCCAGATTTATTTTCAACTAAGGCTTTACATTCAACAAAATTTGAATAAACCTCACCTTTCTTCTTCATGAAATAGATCCAACACTTGTGGGAAAAATCATATATGAAGATTACATAATACTTGTGTTTTGCAGTTAAGACTGTGGAAAATGGTCCACACACATCTGAGTGAACTCTTTCCAAGATGGCTCCAACTCTGCTACCTCGGCCCTCAAAGGAGGATATAACATATTTTCCAAGAGTGCATCCCTTGCAAACATCATGCTGATCAAGGGTGCATTTTGGAATTCCAGTGGTGATCTGTTGCATTATTTTCAAGGCTCCACAGTACAGGTGTCCCATGCGCCTATGTCAGATCTCTCCACATCTCGGCCGTGAGTATGTTTTACCTTGCTACTAAATGCAATGCATGAATCCACCTCTAGGTTGTAGATATTTTTAACTCTAACACCAATTTGTTTTACTTGTCTAGTAGCAACATGCTTCAGATAAGCCTTCCCTTTACCAAACAGCACATCATATCCTCTATCTTCAAGTACAACTACAAAAATTAAATTTTTCTTCAGACCAGGCACATACATTACATTGTTTAGGTGAAGATGGGAGCCTGATCCCCTCTTAGAGGTGACAGTGTCAATCCCTTTGGTACTATACCTCCCATCATCTCCAAGTTCTATGTGTAATTGTAGGTCCTTATCCTCTAAGTTTCTAAAGAACTCCTTATTTCCAGTGATACGAAATGAAGCACCAGAGTCTAAGTACCATACATTGTCTCGTACAATACTTTCCATGCACACAATGAAGGTGAAATCTAACTCAAATTGTGATGTGAGAGCATATCCTCCTGCTCTTATTGAAAGCTTCTTACTGGATTTTTTGTGAGGACACTTGCTTTCATAGTGTCCATACTCATGGTAGTGAAAACATTTAATTTTATTGAGCTCTTTCTTCTTTCCATGGTTTTAGCTGGATTCTGCCTTGCCTTGGACCTTCTTTCCCTTGGATTTGTTTCCTTGTCTTGCTAGAGTGTTGGGAGTATGTTATATTCTTTCCACGACTAGGCATAGTAGGAAGGTCACAGAGGGTACCACCCCCTGTACCAGGTTCTAAGTAGCACCCTGGGAAATTTTTTTTTTGGACCCTATATTAGGTGGGCAAACCTACCTATGGTTTTTTGCATGGGTTTTGCACATGGTTTTGTGCATGATGTTTTTCTTCCCATGGTATTTTGTAGATCCAGTCAAGGGAACTATGATTATGTTCTATTCCAGGGTTAATGGATTGGGGTTTATGAATGCTTCGACATGTATATATATGTATTGCAACATTGAAAGTAACATAATGAAAAATCAATCTGGTAGTTTCGGTTTTGGGATCTAAGGGAAAATATTTGTGTATATTTGTTTTATGTTTTATGTTCTTGCCATTGTTTATTTTATGTTTTTAGAATTCGTATGCAGGTAATTTCTATACAGGGTTAAAACCTACATATTTCTTCCTCCTTAATTTTGGATGTGACACCATCTCTAGTGTTTCTTCTAATCTCCTCCTACACCAAATATGACCAAAGTCTCTCCCAATATGGGAGCTTATCACTTACATTAACTGAATCCTGATAGTTGTGCTAGGATTTTGGAAGACCAAGGAGTGCTAAGCTCACAAGTTCAGATGATGGTACATTCTCTCCAACTCTTCCAAGTTCATCTTTGACCTTAGTGAATTTGGATAGGTATTGAACAACAAATTTAGTTTTTCCCATTTGAATGTTCCTGAGCTTATCTCTCAATGCCAACTTCCTGGCATCACTGTTGCTTTGGAATAAATCTGTGAGAGTTTTCCACACTGAAAATGGAGTCTCCTTTCGATGCAAATTTGAAACCACATAATCTATAACTCCCTCCAAGATAATCCTTCTAGCTTTCGATGTGTCTTTCTTCCACTGAGCCAATTGTTGTGCATATGATGTTTCTGGTTTTGGAATATCATTTTGTGTGTACTCCAATACTCGACTGTCATCCAACACAAATTTCATCAAGTCTTTTGAAGCACAAAAATTTGAGGATCCCTCCAATGCACACTCAAGCATCAATCCATTGAAAGACATTATTCCTGCACTAAAGAAAATACTTGCACCACAAATATGTCATTCAAAATTTCTTTGAGAGAAGATCAAAAACTTAGCTTCTATGTAGTTTTCAATAGATATGATACCATGTAGAAATAACTTGAAATTTTCAATTGCTAATGAAATCAGACTGAAATCAATAGACACAAATTTCTTCTACTAAATTCTGTGGAAGGAAAATTGACAAAAGAAACACATGCAACCATTTAATCAAAATGAACACACTTTTTTTACTAGGGAACCCAACTGGAAAAAACCCCTCCTATTTTTTTATTATTTCATATGAAACAATGATCAATTACAAGGACAACTTGAATCCTTGAAGCTCAACCTGCACTACAATATTGATCTCCTACTCTAACTGTTTGCAAATCCTACTCCTAAAGAATAGGAAGCTCATATTTCCTTACGCAAATCTTGAGGAAATTAGCTCACCTACTACTTGCAAACACTGTACACTCACTAGTATAAAATAATAATTACATTGATGTCTTTTTTCCTCCACTCAACTAGGCCATTCAAATTACATGCATGAATAGGGCTATTTTTAGTAAATTAACTAGTTAACTGAGAGATCAATGAGTTAAAAACAATTAAAAATACTCAACTAAACTCATATTGACTCTATTCATGATTAGAGCTTAGATACCTCGGTTTCACTAACTATAACTCCACTAGATTGCTAAATCTTAGCAATCAACTCATGCACAACTCTACTTCTTGCCCATAAACTCGAATTGGATGACTTAATTAAGTGAATTGGCCATGTTACTCTTGCTAAATTCAATTCAATTCATCTCGCTAATGTGGAAATTTGAATTTCTCCATTTTACTAAGGGACAATTCAAATTTTCTTGCTACAATTTAACACCAGTTTGGAGGACAAATCCATATATTCATATTTTCAAATGATTATTCATTTAGTTAGTGCAAAGAGGAAAAAACTAACCATCAAGTAGTTGCAAAGTTGAAGAGAAGATCATAAAGGGAGAATATCACATTTAGAAAGGAGTTTTATTTTTTGTGGGGTTTTTGCTGAACAGGAGTTTTCCTTTCCAGAATATTTTGTGAATCAACCAGTTCAAATTTCTCTATCATATGTTCTTCTACATCTATCTTTCCATTAGGTTTTCCATGTATGCCTAACTATACAAAGATATAGATTTGGAAATGTCTTCTCATCTCTTCCAAGCACTTCATATTTTATTTTAGGTCTAAGGAAGCAAGATCCCTACTTGTAATAAAGTATAAATAAATTAATTACAATTTATCTATTTGTCATTTAGTAGGCTATTTGAGTTTTGAGAACATTTTTCAACTTGTCACATTGGTATTTATGGTTAATTCCTACCACAAAGAGCTATTTAAGTTTCATGTTGCAAGCATGAACTTGCATTCTTGTAAAACTGAAGCTTTTCAAACTTGTTTGTTTCTAATGTATGAAATACTTCAAAGTTATTTGAAGACCTATCCAAGGGTCAAAAACATTATATTTTTATGTGTATTATTCTAATGAAATATATCAATTATTATTATTATTATTATTATTATTATTATCTTACGCTCATTTTCACTGTCCTATATGTTTAGCACTAACAATCTAAGGAATTCCATGTTAAGACTTGGGGAACCTATTATTGAATTTGGTTGCACTTCCCATGTCTTCCATGCTTAGAGAATTAAATTATGATAAAATCTAGAAATGGTCCTTTCTCTTTCCCCTCCTACATAGGAAACAATCAAATCATTTCCCACAAGTGGATATGGAGTTGGATATTAAGTTCCTCAACTAGGATCTATCATCCCATTCCAAAGAAAATACAAAAATAATTGTATGAAAACATCTTCATTCTTAACAAGGAGGTTATAGATGAAACCCTGAAACATTATGATATGTTCTTTGCCACGTATAGAGTCATTTCCACTACACTTGTAGGGATTTTTATATATCTATAGGAAAAGGTTGAAGGGTAAATTTGGAAAGGTTTTCAAATATCCATTATCCAAAGCTTAACCTAGGAGGGATTTGATTGTTGAATCTCATGGTTTATAGAATACTTCATAACATGGTGATTGCTAATTAATCTATCCCCCGTGGGCTTATCTTAAGAAATATTGATAAAGTATATATTTAAGTAAAAATGTAACCATAAGAAAGGTATTTTCAAAGATTTTTTCAATAAAAGAGGTAGTGATAAGACGAGATTTAAAAAATATGTAGGATAAACTTCGAATAACAACTTGTATAGATGACGTGAATGGAAAACTAGGTATTGAAGCAATATGCACTAATATAAGCTTTGTGTTACATTGTGAGATGGATGTGAAGTAGCTACAGGTAATATTTGCATCAAGAGCCACTACAAGCAAGTAATGCATAATTAAGAGTGATGAGAATAAGGCTTTTTTCCACATTGGAGTTGCTCATAAGTTTCTAAAAGGATATAAATTTTTCAGCAAATCAAGATGTTCGATATAATTATTCATTGGGTTAAAAATATGTTAAACATATGAACAGTGGATTCATCAGTATATTTGTCATTACATACCAAGGAGAAATATCCCATCACTACCAATACTAATTTTGTATGTCGTCCCTCCAGTTGTCCTCTATCTCTGAGAGAGGGGCCAAATGCCAAGGCATAGTGTGTGGGATGCACTTTCTTATGTTACTCTAGGCCTTTGAGTCAACCCTTAGGTGATTGGTGGGGTACTCTCTGTTGATTTGGGGTAGCATTGGATGTGATCTAGCCACAAAATTTGGTGCAGAGGTTAGGGCACATGAGATCTCCAATACCTAGAAAGGGTTTGGGTAGATTCTAAACAGATCAGGAGATATTAAAACAATTAATATTTTTAATGGAGTCCCTAAGTCTAAAATTAGGGAAAATAAAATATTAATGTGTATTAATATGAATATGTGTTAGAATGGTCCAAAAGACATGGATCAAGCTAGATCTAATCTTATCCATTGATTAAGGACTTAATCTCGGCCGTTGAGATGTCAACAGGAAAAGTATAAGAGGAGGCTTGAGGGTCACTTGGAGGATACACCAAAGTGATCAGTCATTCTATTCTCTAGAGCGGGGTTTGCTAAGAGAAGTAGAATCAGTGATTGGGAGAGCAGCTAAGGGGCATTGAGTACAGAGAAACAGAGAAGGAAGAGAGTGTGCTTGGAGAGTAGTGCAGTAGCCAAGGAGAGTGACGCAAAGCTTGCAAGGGCTCATGCAGGGCCACACAGAGGCAACCAAGTGATGTGCAAAGCACTAGAGGGGCCAGCGCAGCTGACATAGAGGCTCCCAGAGTTGACGCAGGGCCTCATGGGGCTGACACAGGGCTAGCATGAGACAAAGAGGGGTTGACATAGTCCAGATTGGGCAGACGTTGAGGTTACAGGAGCAGTTTTGTGCTGAGGAGCTACTGGAAGGATTTTTCGGGGTTTCAACCAAGAGATTTCTCTCAAACTGTGAGGTATAGCTGCTAAGGAAATTCTCTGTTGGGTAGGCCAATTTTAGCACCTAGATTTTACTCTAATATTGCTTAATAAGAAAACCCTCAGATAGTTGCACCGGTTTTCCTGCATTAGGTTTTTCTGAGGACATTGGTCCAAAAATAATGGTGTCATGTCGTGTGTTTGTTCTTGTTTCTTTTAATTGATGATCTGTAATATGTTGAGCATGCACTGGTGTTTATTTTTAGTATTTACTTTGTAAATAACTTGTTAAAGAAAAATAACAAGTAGGTATGAATAAATCAGAAAAAGTGCATGAAGGGTTTCTAAACCAAGTAAACTTAGAAACTTCAACATGGTATCAGAGGGTGATTGCAGATCATAGGAGGACTAAGAGACATCAGTCGAGCGAAGCAATAGTAGCATAAAACAATTGTCCCAAGGTCACAAAAGTTGTTTCTAGCAGCACAGAGGCCAAGAAGTGTGATGCAGAGCCAGCTAGAACCACACAGAAGAATCTGGGAGCTGCGTAGAGCCTCAGAGAGGCCAACGTTGCTAACGCAGAGGGCCAAAGGGCTGATGTAGGGCATCCTAGGGCTGACACAGACCCATCTAGGGTGACGCAGAGCTAGTGTAGGGTAGAGAGGGGCTGAAGCAGTTCACAGAGAGGCAGTTGCTGGAGTCTAGAAGGCTGTAGGAATATTGCCGAGTGGAGCTGGTGAGGTACTGTAGTTAGAACAGTACCTGAAGAGCGAGGCCAGAGGAGTTGTTACCAAGGGTTTCTAACCGAGGAACTTGAATTGGTAGTGTAGTTTCACAAGACGGTCCGAGTAGGGGGCATCTCGATAAACGGAAGAAGGATTTCCAGGAGGGAAATTTGGACTCAGAGGGAGTTTAGAAGAGAACTTCTAGATGGGAAGTAGAGACTCAGAGGAGTCAAATAGAGAACTTCCAGGAGGGAAGTAGAGGAGCATCATGGCACTACATGGGGTAAGAGACCAGGATAAACTGGACGAAGCATCAAACTTCGCAGTCTAGAAGGGCAGAATCTTATCAGTGCTTGACAGGAATAGTGTCAAGAACTTCACCTTGAAGACAACAGCTATCCCAGTCAACCCAAATGATAATGACAAGTACGAAGAGGTGATGTCGACGACCAAGTGCATTATCCTTGATGGGGTCAAGGATCATGTGGTGCCACATACAACTGAGAAGGAAACGATAATTGAGATGTGGGAGGCTCTCAAGAACCTGTACCAGCATACTTTTGTACAGAGAAGAATGCTGCTCGAGAACCAGATGAGGTTGTATCAGATGAAGAAGGGTCAAACGATTGACTCCTTCCTCGGAGGACTGAATGAGATCCGAGATCAGTTGACTGGTATAGGAACGACACTAGATCAGGAGCTTATGGTAAGGAAAACCCTTAGTGCTGTCTCAGAAGAGTGGGAAGTGTTTGTCTAGAGCATCCTAAGCAGAGGGACTCTCCTACCTTGGGACGAGATGTGGGAAGCTCTTTGCCAGGAAGAGATCAGACAACAATCAAACACAGGTAGCAACAGCAAAGGGATCAAGGTCAAACAGGAGGAGGAGGATGTGGCTCTAGCATCTGAGGGAAAGCAGGAGGAGGAAGAAGAAGGAATATCTCTCCAAGGTCAAGTGCTTCCACTGTGGGGAGATGGGTCATTATGCAACCCAGTGCCCAAGGAAGAAGAGTAAGGGAGAGTCTTTCGAGACTAAGGCAGCACCATCACGAGAAAAGAATGAAGTTTTGACAAACGATGACTATGAAATGAGTGCACACACGCCACTTGAGTAGAAGTGGGGAGACATCGGGCTGTAGTCAGTTAGGGATTGCTAAGGGAGGTAGAATAAGTGATGGGGAGAGTAGCTGAGGGGCATTAAGTACAAAGAAATAGAGAAGTCAGAGAGTGTGCCGGGAGAACATCGTAGGAGCCAAGGAGAGTGATGCAGAGCCAACAAGGGCTCATGTAGGGCCACGCAAAGGTAGCCAAGTGCTGCGCAGAGCACTAGAGGGGACAACGCAGCAGATGCAGAGGCTCCCAGAGCTGAAGCAGGGCCTCCTGGGGCTAACGCAGGCCTAAAAGGGCTGACACAGGGCCAACGTGAGACAGAGAGGGGCTGACACAGTCCAGATTGAGCAGACGCTAGGGTTGTAGGAGTAGTTTTGTGCTGAGGAGCTGCCGGAAGGATTTTCTGGGGTTTCAACCAGGAGATTTCTCTCAAACTCTGAGTTATAGCTACTAAGGAAATTCTCTATTGGGTAGGCCAATTTAGGCACCCAGATTGTACTCTGATATTTCTTAATAAGAAAACCCTCAGATAGCTACACCGGTTTTCCCGCATTGGCATTTTCCAAGGACATTGGTCCAAGAATAATGGTGTTATGTGGTGTGTTTGTTCTTGTTTCTTTTAGTTGTTGATCTGTAATATGTTGAGCATGCATTGGTGTTTATTTTCAGTATTTACTTTGTAAATAACTTGTTAAAGAAAAATAACAAGTAGGTAGGAATAAATCAGAAAAAGTGCATGAAGGGTTTCTAAACTAAGTAAACTTAGAAACTTCAACACTCTCAATATTTTCTAAGGCAAGAGTCCTTGTTTGTCACCCAAAGAAAACCTATTTAAACATATGAAGCTTAATTTGGATTTATAACTAAGAAAAATGGTACATGGATCCAATCTTTGCTATTGATTTAGAGTAAGAATAAGATGTTAAATTTTAATTTGGAGGAATTCAAAAAAGGCCAATTAAAGGAGGGATTTAAAGTGATTCAACCACATGAATGCTTTTGTAATTTGTGGACACCATGATCTAGTTCAAATTGGAAACTAACCTAAAAAGGAACAAATGTTTTTCTTCTCATAATAACCGCCCACCTAAACAGGTCGCATGCCCAACTGACTAGGGAAAATTTTAAGAACCACCCTAAATTTATATGTATAATAAATGGGCTAATCCCCATGATACATAGGAAAAATGGGAGGCGATTTTTATCAATATAATATGTATATATAATTTTTTTGGCAAATCTCTCACCATATTAGATTATCTTGTATAGTGATGGAGAATCTTTCACTGAATTATAAAATCTTGCAAGATCTTGGCAAATATTTTACTGAATAATAAAACATTGTGAAGTCTTGGCGAATGTTTTGTTAAAGTATGAAACCATAGATGATAATAAGAAAACATATTCATTAAACTATAATATACTAACATACATGTTTGGAAAAAAGAAACATAATTTTCTCTTCCTACAAACAATGTTTCAAGTTTTAGTGGCCATGTCTATCAAGGTTCTTACAGTACACTCTTTCATATCCTTCTATTAGTTTTGATAATATTCCACAACAAAGTTCTTGTAGGTGTTGATATTGACAACGAGTTCTGTCAAGGTAGGAGAGATTAATCTTTTCTCTACAACTTTTATCAAGCTACCACTTTTTTCAAGTTATCAAATTTCTTTCTTATTCCATAGACTCCAACTGTGAGATAAAAGAAAACACATCAAGATTGTTTACCCCAACACACCAACAAGTAGCAAGCCCCAACTATATTATATAAGAAAGTATTAGGTATCTCAAAGGCTTGAAGGGGATCTAATTGAATGAAGTGATCATTGTGAGAATCCTTCCAATCAATATATGAATATATAAATGTAGATTTATTATTATTTTAATTGGAAATCTTCAATTAAATAATAAAATTAAATGTAGATTTATTATTATTTTAATTGGAAATATTCAATTAAATAATAAAATTTAATTACCTCTCTCCCAATCTAAATTTCTTATTAGCATAATTCACTACCCTCATAGGTCTCGCATTACCCTCATAGGTCTCGCATGTTTTAGCAGCGTTGTAACATGTAGATTAATTTCCTTTTTGGTGAACAATCTCCACCTTTTAGGAAAACATGGTGTAGTGGCTCCAACCCCTACAGATCATTAGGACAAACTAAGAATAGCACAGAAGATGAAAGGTTGTACAAACTAGCTTATTTTTCAAACAGCTAATCCAACATCAGTACCTAAACTTTTTCATGAAGATATCATATTGAGAATGTTTGAAAAATGGTGAGAAATCTTCTGCGAGGGTGATGAAAGAGTGATAAGGTTCCATTGTTTTGAATTCTTTTTGTTAAATCAGAAAAAGTTAAAAACCAATATTAATGGAGATATTGGTATTTATTACTAAATTTTTTGAAGTGACTAAATGTAGCTTTAACCATTCACAAGATGTTTTTACAATATAATTTCCCAGGTCTATTTAATATCTTCATTATCGTAAAAACCAACCTATATCCATCTTAACTCCACATCTACCACTCTTAGGGGCATGAAATCTATTTATCCCATTGAGCACTTGGTAGACCTAGAATTAAGATGGATCTAAGATGATAGAATTTCCCCTTTAAATAGTCTATGCTCACATGAATGCCATGGTATTACCATAGGTCAATACCATGTGCCATTTTTTTTTTTATTAATGGTTAATAATGTTTTTTTTGCATGGTATTAATAATAATCTAGCCCATGGTATTTGGCCCATAGTATTTTGCCCATAGGTTTCACCTAAATATAACGCATTTTTTGAGTGTTCCTAAATATAAGGTGACTTATGGAGTAAATATAAAAAAATGTTTATTGTACCATACCTCGTTTATATATTTTTATTAATTACCATACCTCTTTTACAAAATATGGTATTGGCCGGATAGGATTCACTTTAAATAAAACCTCTTGTGAGCCTTCATACAATAAAAAGAGGAAAAAATGGTTTATTGTTTTACCATACCTCTCGCTTATTTATATTTTTATTAATTTACCATACCTCTTTTACAGATATGGTATTTGGCCCATAGGATTCACTTAAATAAAACCTCTTTCTTGAGCCTTCATAAATAGAACGAGGGTTATGGACTAAATATAAAAAGAGGTTTATTTATTTACCATGCATCTAGTTTATTTATATTTTTATTTATTTACCATACCTTTTGAGTTAGAATAAAAAGAGGTTTTATTTATTTACCATACCTCCACTTTATTTTTATTTTTATTTGTTTACACTCTTGCATGTATATAAGGTGATTTATGGAGTAAATATAAAAAATGTTTTATTTATTTACCATACCTCATTTATTTATATTTTTATTAATTTACTATACCTCTTTTATAAATATGGTATTTGGCCCATAGGATTCACTTAAATAAAACTTATTCTTGAAAATTAGGGCGAATGGAAGGTTGTAACTCCTAATTTCAATGGCCAAATTTACCTTTTTTACCCTCTCCCTTAAAATAAGGTGGGCTATTTGAAGCGATTTGTAAAAATGTATGATACAAAATATTCGCCCACTAAAAATTTAAAACCCCTTAATTTCGCCTAAGGGCAAACATTCACCCCTAAAATTTTCCATGCAACTGATTCAACATAAGGAGCTTGACCCTGATGGACCCAAGAATAATTGAAACCATGCCTCATGCTAGAGGGCCCAAGACTTGGCAAGGGGAGCTTCAACCAACTGGGCTATCCATCAGGGCTTAAAAAAGAAACAAATACGGATAAGGAGGAGGTAGAAATACTTTCCTAGCATATATTCTTTGGACATAAAACCAATGGGAAAGAAACATTAGCTTATTCAAAAAATTAAGATGAAAAAACCAACATGGCAACAACCTTGAACTTGATTTCACAATAAACCAAATAGTTCATTAATCAAATAGTAGTTTTGATGGTCGGGACTATATAATTCTTACATTTGAAACAACCATTCTATAAAGACAAAACATTGCACCAAGGGTTGGGATTTCAAACCACTATCTTCAACCTTTTTATTTCTCTCTAGAGATCTTGTTACTTAGAAGACGCTTATAATAAGTACGAGACTTAAGAACATGAGAAGTGGAGGGAGGAGAATCTTGTTGTTGCTACAAAACTATTATGTTTTAGATATATCTTTATTTTTCACACTCTCTACCTTTATTTTTCCCTCTTCGGTGGCTGAAAAATTGAACTCTTAAATGGAGAAACTTATTGTGTAAAAGAAAAATCTTTCTTACTTATACACATTTTGGGAAAATGCATGCCTACCATTCAAAGAAAGAATAAGAAAACATCCTTGGGGAAATAAATGAGAAACTTCAATTTCACATGGGATTCTATTCAAATAGTTTGTTAAGTTAAGCTTTGGGGCCACCACTCTCTCTACTCAGTCCAATGGGATAGTAATTGAACTCTTTGTTAATTTCTGCTTTAAGGCCACCACTCTATCTTTATCTCATGAAATTAGAGCCACATGTGCAACCCCAAAATTAAATTGATTGTGTTTCCCACATGGAGATTCCTTACTATGCATCTTCTCTTCATACGGTCACTCATTTCTTTAAAGTACATATCTTCATTTGCCTTTAAATCCGAATGAATTTGAACACTAGAAAGGTTATTTGATGGAGGACCTATTTAAGGAATGATGCTTAATCATTGAAATCAAGCCAAGGCATTAGCTCAAATAGTGATAACAATCACTAATTTGAGGAATTAGTCCCATCTTTGAAATTGAGCCCAGTTTAAATGATGATAATGGGTTCTAATTTAAGGATCTGGGCTCAATCTTTCAACTTAGGCCAAGGCCATTAAATTGTAAAATGAAAAGGGGATCAATTTCTAGGAATCACACCTAATCTTTGAAATTGAGCTAAGACAACAAATTGAATAATGGGAAGGGGGTTTGATTTTTGAGGAATCATGTTGGATCTTAAAATTGGGACAAGGAAACTCTTTAAACATGCAAGAAGAGGCTTATTTCATATCACACTTGATCTAGAAATTGGGGGAAGACAATACTTCAAAAGCTCGATTTAGGAATTGGGATTGATATTGAAGTCAAGCCAAGGCAACTGTTGAAAGAGAGATAAGGGCTTACTTGAGGGATCATGTTTGATCTTAAAATTGGGTCAAGGAAACACTTTGAACAAGTGAAAGAGGGCCCAATTTGGAAATCAAGTCTAATTTACTAATTAGGATGGAAGCAAAGTTTGAATGAGGAAGGGAAAGTAAGGGTTTTAAGCACTTGAAGGCACATGACTAAATGTGAAAGAACTGTTAAGTATGTGAAAACTATGAAGGTAAGGCTTGACATTGAATTTAATTAGCCGTGTAAATTTTGTGGGCTCAACGAGGTGATAACAATGAGCATAATTCAAAGGATACCTTTATTTACCCTATCAACTCTAGGGTTCTTCCCATGCTATCAATACACTCTTTACTTTAACACAATACAAGATCCTTAGGGTTTATGAAAGTCAACAACCCACTATAACACAATACAAGATCATTAGGGTTAATGAAAGTCAACAACCCAAATTGTAATTTGCGATGTCTAACTATTATACATTTTGGAATTTATGGTTGTAATTTTGTAAAACAATCTTTAGTTAAATCTTTTATTTTTGTAAATGAGTTTTTGACAACATATATAGATTCAACACCCTTATAAACTTCTAAGGCACTCGAATTATGGAGAATTCATAACTCAAACTTATAACTGCTTTGAGCAAATTTGACAAAAATTATTTTTTCAGAAAAAAACTCCAAAAAATATAACAAATAAAATAAGGCCCTATAATTTAGCCATAAAAATTTCTTTTTTCATTATAAATTTATTTTTATAACGACTCTTAGGTTGCTTAAAATAAAATGAAAATAAATATCTTTATAATATTCCAAATTTAAGTGTAATTTAAAATATACTATACTATTAACTTTTATTAACAACATTATGAAATATGTGGCCACGGATAACATCATCTAATTTTGGAGTAACCTTATCCATCAATAATTCCTACCAGTGTGATAAACATAAAGTATCTCCTTAGGACAGACCTATAGTTCTTTCACTTTATATTTGGGAGGAATTTTTGTACGACTCCTTTGCAACCACCAAAGTTGTTCAAATAGGCAATATACTCCAATACTTTTTGCCCAAATGCATTGTTCACATTTTAGAACTATTCCTTCGACTTGACCCTTCAATAAACATGAACACAATTTCGAACAAAGACAAAAGTTGGCAAATCTCATGGTGATAGTATTGTACATTGTAACACGTGAGAATCCCATGATGATAATATCATAATATCATAAATCATGTTATTTGTAAGTTTTTATTTTTATTAACTGTTTTTTTAAATGTTAAGGTCAATAATTTGTTTTCTTATATTGTTATATTCTATAACTATAAAATTAAGTTAACAAGATAAATTAACTAATTAAATAGTTAGTAAATATTTATAGATATCAATTCATAATAAGAATTAATACTTATATCATAATACATCTCACATTGTTAAAATAAAACAATCATAAAACTCATATAAATTATAAGTTTATTTTAAATTATTATTAATTATAAAAAGAGTTAATATATAAGTTAAACATATATATTTTAAAAAACATGGAACAAAATTCTTGACCATGAAGATTTATCCCCACTTTACCATGGTTAGTTTTAATATGTAAAGAGACTTTATTACAATACCATAGGCCAATATCATGGCTTCTTAATACAACATGCAAAAAAAACATAGCTCACTTCATGACATTTTTTAATTAATCAATCTAATTAAAAGGATAAAAAGGGCATAGCTACTTTGGAGATAAATCTCAACCATTAATTTGTGTATGTTACTATGAATTTTCTAAGATATTCCATAGAGGTTAAATCTCTCCCATCCACCTAATAATTATCTATAATTAAATTAAAATTTTGAAAGTTTCCTATGGGTGTAATAAAATAAACTAATATAATTTTGTATATAAAAGTTATTTATATAATAGATGAAATATTTATATAAATAATTAATTTTAGTAAATTAATATATATATTTTTGCAAACACTCTCCACCCTGTATGGTAGAGATGTTGTAAAGAATATTAAACATTGAGAGAAATTTCAGATGAAAATGAGTGGAGGGATTTTAATCCCATCCAAAGTTTCTCATGTCCCTAATGGGTGGAATGTCCACCCAAAGCCCTCCACACAGTGTCATCCAAAAAAATTCTTTGAATATGAATAATTGTATTAAAATAAAATGAAATGAAAATAATTTATGTATGTTATGAATAGGAAAAATGAAATGGTTTACAAAATATTATTTTCACACTATAAAAAAATAAAACAACCTAGATCCATCTTAACTCCTAATCTATTGAGTGTTGAGAGGGATTGGATTTCTCAAGGTGCAAACCTCTTTTTTTAGTGCAAAACTTGAGGAAAGGTTTGCAAGGAGAGATTCGATCCCTCTAATTTCATATTTTGTGATCTATATTATTTTTTAGAATGTCTTTCAGATTAATCACACATGTCTTTTGGATTAATCACATCATTATTGTTTGGTGGACGTTTTGAACCATTTAACCACATCAGCCAAAGAATAATGATGTGATTAATCTGAAAAACATTCTCAAAAAATTTTGATCCCTCGGGAGGTAGGATGGATCTAGGTTGGTTATATATATTCGTCACTCCTTTAAATAAGCTATACCAGCATAGATCCATCTTAAATATGGATCTGGCATGACCTCAGAGGGATCCAATTCTTCATGTGAATTTTTTTTATGAGTCGACATTATTTAAATGTTTTGTTTAGTTTTTTTTTAGATTTTTCACAATTTTTATTTTGGCGGACATGAGCAAAATTTCAATTCAATTTTGATTATGGACAGACATCTTTATGCTATTTGATGTGTTACAATGAGGCTTAAGGGAATTTTTATAATAAATAAGTAATGGGAAACCCTAAACATCAAAAAACCTAACCCTAAGTAATGAAGCACTAAAGCCCATTGGGCCCAATGGGGTAAATTGCAATGTCAACTTCCCAGGGACATAACTTTGGCATACGATCTCCATTTGGTGCACATGATAGTGAGTCATTTGAAAGGCCTATCTGAGGATTACATTTTCTTATTGCTGCCAATCATTGGCACATTTCCCAAAAAAGTGTTGTTTTGGGCCTTAAAACTGCTCCGAAAGTTCAATACCTAAAAACTACCAAAAATATAAAACTACCGAAATAAGAACTTTGAGTTGTGAGCCAGTGGAATAGGTGGGTGGTCACCAATATCTACTTAGATCATAGGAGCCTTGTTATTTAATGGCATCCACATGAAAATTTCATTTTTGAAAAGGCGCCTTATCTTCCAAATGATTTTCCATTATCATATCATTTTTCCCACTAGGCCTTCCTTTGCACATGCCCTACACCCTAGCTTGGGGCACATATGTACCTATAAGATTGAGAGACAATAAAAATTGGCCATCTTTGTCTCCAATTTTTGCATTGTTGTATCTGAAAGCATTCATGTATTATTTTCAAACTTCTACAAGATTTTCTCCCAAACCTACCTCCTCCTAAGTGAGTTTATATTATGTGTACATATCAAATCTCTCAACATATTTTTATTTTTACTTGTATGTATATTTTGCTAAGTTATAGTATTTGATATTATTTGTTTTAAGCATTATATTCTTTTTTAAGCTAACATGTAAGCATTATCCATGTGACAACATTTTATCATAATAGGATGTAAATTTACCTTGTTCTTATGGGTGCAATCAAAGTTGAGTCTTGATCTTAAAAACAAATAAACAAATAAAACAATGTTAGAATAAATCACTAAAAACAATGACAAGGATTTCCACATGATTACCATTTGTCATATGATTTCAAGAACATCAACATGTTATGCAACCAATGAAAAAACCAAAACAACACAACCCTAGATAATCAAAATAGAAAAAATAATAAGATGTTAAAGGAAGACATAAAGTATATTATTGTATTTGCAATGGTAAAGGACACTTCACACAAGACTACCCATCCAAAGAATAAGCAAGAAATGTGGTCAAGGTGTTCATGATGATAAAAGAAAAAAATAACATGTAAAGATGACCAAAATTAGATTACATAACGGTGTTGTGGCTCTAATACCACCTTTTACAGCTGACCTGATTTTAAACAAAGCTTTGATTGATATAATTACTTAAACCTTTATAGGAGAGAAATAAATTAGGAATAAACAATGGTAAACACATACAAATATGCATACTAAAAAGTGCACAATACAAAGAGATTTTTACCTTGGAAACCCTTAACCAAGAAAACCATCCAACGTTTGAGCTTAATTTTTCTTTATATTCTTCACTGAATATTTACCCAGATTACAATGAACATCAACCTTAGTTCACACTTACAACCAAGGTGCTCATTACATCAAACAGTTTATGATCAAGCAATACCTTATCACAGCCTTATGTCATGCTCTATTTATAGGTATATTCTTACATAATAATCCATAATTCATAACCCCTAATTATTTAAAGAAAGCTTAATCTCATTGGATGGGATGGTGAGAATCTAGGGATTCCTATTCAGTTCTAACATAGTTTGATGGTATTAAATCACCACTTGACCATCATTCTACCACTAGTATTCATCAACTATGTGCTTCTCCGAGTGTGATTTCTTTCGACTATTCCATTGACTATCAACTTCTGTCAACTACTCCATCGACCTTTGAATGTAATTTGTGCCTCAAATTCATAATCAACCATCAACTTGACTTGCCCATCATGACGATCCTTCTCCTAGTTGAAACAAGATTAAGCGTATATACATTATACATGTTAAACATATATGCATTTTAAAAAAATGTAACAAGATTCTTAACCATGGAGATTCACTACCACTTTACCATGGATTTTCTTCATATGTAAATAGGATTTGTTATAATACCATGGCTTATCATACCACATGCACAAAAAACCATAACTCATTTCATATGATTTTTTTTTTAATTAATCAATTTAATGAAAAGGGGAGAAAGGGCATAACTACTCTAGAGGTAAATATCATCCTTTAATTTGTGAAAAATATTAAGAATATTCTAGAATATTTCGTGGAGGTTAAATCCCTTCCATCCGCCTAATACTTATTGATAATTAAATTAAAATTTTGGAAGCCCTATTCCATAATAAACACACCTAATAATGTAAAAATAGAATTTGTAATAACAAAACTTGTGATAATTATTATGTATATTTTGTGGAGTATTCTATCCATGCAAACCATTACACGTTGGCAACTTAACTAAGTTAATAAAATATAAATATAAATAAATTACATAGAAATAAAGATAAATATTTATTTTTTGACAAGAAATATTCAATCAACTGTAAGGGATTAATTCATCCTTTATTTATAAGCATCCATTGTAGATTCCACTCCAAAGTTTTTTTTATGAGATTACAAGGGAGAAGAAAATACTACCAACAAAAAATATTGCTCAATCTTAACCTACATTGTTAAAACTTGACTAATTACATCACTACCAAAACCTCCATTAACCACATTCATCATTCAATCAATTGTGAACTTCTTCATATCAACCAAACACAACACAAACTTGAACATATCCCTTATCTACAACATAGTCTCTAGGGAAACGAATCCCTACAAGTGTTTATGTGTAGGACAAAAGGGTCCAACTATTGAGTGCTATATGAAAATTTTTGTTGGTGGTCTCAATCTCAAATATGATCAATCCTTAGGTCAAATATATAGGTTATGGTTTTGTTTTCTTTTGATGTCTCTCTAAGAACTATAACCATGGGTTTTTCCTCAAAATTAGCACATTCCGTCTCCTACTAATGACAAAATCATTTAGGATTCACATTGCACATCAAATGGATGACATAAATGCAACAATTCAATATTGTGATTAAGTACCAAAAGAGAAGCTCAAAAAAGGTTGTAGGCTTTGTCTTGAAATCGACACTAATCAAATTCATAATATTTGTTCAATTCCAACAATTTAGTTTCAATGCTTTCAAAGAAGATTATATGTGTTTTCTAGAATTTGCACACATATATTTAATACTATAGAAACCTATGCAAACGATGGCATATGAATTTTTCCAAGGCCATTTGATGAAAGATCGAATTCTGTATAAGTTGAATGCATTTTTTCTTCCTCAAAAATATTATACACTACAACTACTACATGGGACACATCATTCAAAGATCCATGGAGAATATGATCACCAATCTGTAGAGGTATTTCTACTAGTAAAATTAAAATAAATGGTGGAAAATTTCTTAAGGTGGGATTGTGCTCTTTGTTGCATATATAGCATAAATTGGATGCTACGAAAATATACTACACTTCAAAAGTCAACCAAATCATAGTTCATTTCAATGGATTTTCTTAGAGGTGTATTGATAACTAATAGGGGAAATGTGTTAGGTCCCTATAATACCAGTGATTCTCCCATTACTATTGGCATTGTATCCCTTATTGTTATTTTTGTGCCCCTATTGCCCCCATATTATTATGATTGGGCCGCATAGAAGCCCACTATTGTTATTGTTGTGCCCTTATATTATTATTGTTATGTCGACTTTGATTATATTGTGACCCCTTAGACTCCTACATATAGAAGGGAGGTTTTGTCATTTGTATCATCCAAGAATTGTTCATTTGTGTAATGTAAAGGAAATTTCCCCCTTGAAGAGGTTGATTTTGAAGACGTTGATCTATCTTTTCTTCTATTTTGTGAGTTTGTTTCATAACATTTGAGAGCTTTGGATTCTAGGGTTTTGCTGCTCCAAACATGTCATCGTGGAATTTTCGATATAACTTTTTTCTATGACGTTTCAGAAGCTAAAACAAAACCCATTCGATCCGCAATCTCGCTGAACCTTGTGTCCAAATTTCAAATCTTGTATCGCTATATTTTCGGAGATATGATCTGAGGACGTTAGGGTGTTTGCAAGCTCCAGAGTTCCAACTCAAACAGGCCATCGTGGAATTTTCTCTATAATTGTTTTTTTACGAAGGTTCAGACTCTAAAATTAAAACCCATTTGAGCTGAAATCATGATGAAGCTCAGGCCCGAATTTCATATCTTGTTTCACTACTTTTTTGGAGATACTGTCCAAGACACTTAGGGTTTTTGTAAACTCCTGAATTACATTCCAAACATGTGACCTTGGGAAAATAGTCATAACTTTTTGTTTGAGCATCAAATTAAAATTTCGTAAGTAGTTGCAAAAATAAGACAGACTGTACGTTTCGGTGTATTTTTTTCAGGTCCAAAGGTCAAAACAGTGACATGTGGTAGGTCATACAAGTTCACTCTACTGAACCAATCTATAATCAGGCCATTGTAGGAGATTTGGCATAACTATTTATTGAAGAATCCAAGATTGATCAGACTGATGGGGTTAGAAAGAGGACTCAGAGGGATACCACAGGCCAAAATTTCAGAACTTGAAGATCTGCAATTACAGAGTTACAGTCATTTAAATATCGATCTCCTAAAAGCAAGAAAAATAATGACTCGAATCAAGAAAATAGAAATACCTAGTAAGCAAAATTGGATGGATGCGATCGAAGCTAAGATAAATAGTTTTATATGTGCCATAGAAGCTAATATCGATGGTATGGAAGAAGATTTGAAGAAAGGCATGGAATATTTGGAGAAAGACATGGAAGGTTTGAAGGAAGGTGGGACAAAGTTGCCACAAGAAAGGCCTCATAATGACGAAAAGGTAGTAGAGGAAACTCATGATGAGAAAAAATTAAATGTTAACCATGATTTCATAGAATCTAACATTGGATTGAAGACCCACCATATTACAAAGATCGATATGAGGAAGTTTGATGGAAATGATCCCATAACATGGATACTACAAGTGGAGAAAGATGGAGAAATATTTTGATCTACATTATGTGTAACTATTACAAAAGGTATGTATTGCATCTTTATATTTAGAACGGAATCAATTTTTATGGTATAAAGGGATTTTTTCTCATAAACCACTTATCACTTGGTCAATTTTCACGGAGGAAATGATAACGCATTATGAGGATACAAAGAGCAACACCTTCTTTAGCCAATTGATAAATCTCAAACAAAAGGGTTCAACGTCAGAGCACATTGAGGACTTCCAAAAAATGAATATAAGGGTAAATGATATTCCAGAAAAGTAGAGGATTGATGTCATCATAGGGACTTTAAAGGATAACATTCAAAATGAGGTTCGTCTTTGAGAACCTGATAAATTAGAGAAGGCATTCAGGCTAGAAAAAATAAATTGAAAGCAAAATTATGGCAACAAGAAATCTTACCACTCTCAATTATAATGATGGAAGTGTTGTTGCTCATATCCTTCCACAACCTACAAGGTTTACACCAGAACAATTGGAAGAAAAAGGAGAAAACATCCTTTGTTACAGTTGTGATAACAAATACACTAAAGGTCATAAGTTTGCTGAGAATAAATTATTTTACATTGATTGTGAAGAGGAGGAAGAAAAGGAACAATAAATGTCAAAAGAAGAGGATATATACCAGGAACCAACCACAGAGAAAGAAGAAATAGATCTGACCATATCTTGTAATGCATTGGCAAGAATTACCACTCCTCAAACTCTCAAGATAGAAGGACATATCAAGAAGAAAAAAGATAACCTCACTTTCGCACAGAATCGAATGAAATAACAAGCAAATCAACATCCCAACAAAAGAAGTTTTGATATAGGTGACTGGGTATTTTTATGAATACAACCATACAAACAAATGTCCCTCAAGCAAGCTAAGAAGGATAATAAATTATCACCAAAGTATTATGGTCCTTACAAGGTGCTGCCAAAGATTGGTACCCAGTTTTCCATGTTTCATGCTTAAAGAAGGTTATAGGTGACAAAATCCCAGTTCAAACAATATTGCCAGATATTGACGAGGAAGAAAAAATCATATTAGAAGCTAAAGAAGTCACAGAAAGAAGAACTCGGCAACTACGAAATCGATCAATTTCGGAGTATCTCATCAAGTCGAAGAACTTACCCGCTAAAGATTCCACATGGGAGGGTGAGAATTTTATACAGAAGCATCTAGAACTACTCAAGCGTTGAGGACAACACTTTTTTGAAGGAGAGGGGCATGTTAGGTCCCTATAATACTGTGTGATTCCCCCATTACTATTGTCATTGTAGCCCTTATTGTTATTGTTGTTCCCCTATTGTCCCCATATTTGTTATTATTGCTGCCCCATAGAAGGCCACTATTGTTATTGTTGTGCCCTTATATTATTATTGTTATGTCAACTTTGATTATATTGTGACCCCTTAGACTCATATATAAAGAAAGGAGGTTTTATCATTTGTTTTATCCAAAAATTGTTCATTTGTGTAATGTAAAGGAGGTTTCCACCTCAAAGAGGCTTATTTTGAATTCATTGATCTATCTTTTCTTCTATTTTGTGAGTTGGTTACATAACAAAATGGCTATCAAATTGTTGTTGTGAATATCTTCAACAAAATGGCTATGGTGATGCAATGCAAGAAAATGGTTTTAGGGCAACAAGTAGCACAATTATTATTTGAGAGGTATGGTTGTATTTTTGTCTTAGCATTGTCAATTATTTCTAACTGTGATAATAGATTCCTTAACTAATTTTTGTTAGAATTGTGGGGATTGATGGATCTACGATAAAAATGATAATCACCTTTAATCCTCAAATAAATTGTTATATGGAGGTAATAAAACACACCATAAATCAATTGAAGTGAATATTTGATCACAAGAACTAAAGTACATTGGATTCCAACATTCCATATGTGTAGCACAACTATAATTGTGCACTAAATAGTGCAACAAAAACTTCATGTTTCTAAGGATGTATTTTTTTTTTTTTTAAAACACATTTTTTCAATTTTAGGTCCAATACCCAAGGTAAATGTAGTTAACAAAGAAATTGTAGGTGGGTAGGCTATTATATTTATGAACTATATCTAGAAGATTCATGAATAAGTTCAAGAGATTTAGTATAAGAGTTAGAATAAGCACAAAGCATGGAATAATTGTTGGCATTATGACTAATGTGTTGTTCTTGATGGAAACCTACTTGATAAAAATGTCAATATGATGGTACGGGAAAGTACAGATGTGACAAAGAGAGTGGAAAAAGGAATATCAGTTCAAAGGCAAATGAATGATAAAGATAAAGTGTAGGAAAATATACGAGTGTCCTATGAACAAAGACCACGTACATACGTGGGTATGGTAAAGTAAAGTCGTGTATAATTTCCACACCATCGTATTCTTAGGGGTATTTACCATGGTATTAGCCCATAGTAATGAGCACAACAACGAATATTTGATTCCGTCAAAGAATACCATCAATATTTGGTATATCTGCTTTTTTTGTCCATAGGCAAAAACAAAATATAAATATAAATATATATGGAGATAGCTGAGCTAATTTAGGAAATGGAGAGAACAAAAGTCTAAAACCTAAAGTCAATAATATATTTGAAGCAATGGTCGTGTGTAACGCCCCAATTATCGGGTAAGTATACAGACTTCAAACTCTTTACAGAATTCGCGGAACTTTCCTTCAAGTCGCGTTTGAATTAAATGTTGTTGAAACCTTAACCTGGGAATGTTGAAACTAATATAATTTTGTATATAAAAGTTATTTATATAATATATGAAATATTTATATTAAATAACTAATTTTAGTATTAATATATATATTTTTTGCCAAACACTCTCCACCCTGTATGGTAGAGATGTTGTAAAGAATATTAAATATTGAGAGAAATTTCCAGATGAAAATGAGTGGAGAGATTTTAATCCCATCTAAAGTTTCTCATGTCTCCGATGGGTGGAATGTCCACCCAAAGCCCTCCACACAGTTTCATCCAAAAAAATTCTTTGAATATGAATAATTGTATTAAAATAAAATGAAATGAAAATACATTATGTATGTTATGAGTAGGAAAAATGAAATGGTTTACAAAATATTATTTTCACACTATAAAAAAATAAAACAACCTAGATCCATCTTAACTCCTAATCTATTGAGTGTTGAGAGGGATTGGATTTCTCAAGGTGCAAACCTTTGCACATGCCCTACACCCTAGCTTGGGGCACATATGTACCTATAAGATTGAGAGACAATAAAAATTGGCCATCTTTGTCTCCAATTTTTGCATTGTTGTATCTGAAAGCATTCATGTATGATTTTCAAACTTCTACAAGATTTTCTCCCAAACCTACCTCCTCCTAAGTGAGTTTATATTATGTGTACATATCAAATCTCTCAACATATTTTTATTTTTACTTGTATGTATATTTTACTAAGTTATAGTATTTGATATTATTTGTTTTAAGCATTATATTCTTTTTTAAGCTAACATGTAAGCATTATCCATGTGACAACATCTTTATCATAATAGGATGTAAATGTACCTTGTTGTTATGGGTGCAATCAAAGTTGAGTCTTGATCTTAAAAAAAAATAAACAAATAAAACAATGTTAGAATAAATCACTAAAAACAATGGCAAGGATTTCCACATGATTACCATTTGTCATATATTTCAAGAACATCAACATGTTATGCAACCAATGAAAAACCAAAACAGCAAAACCCTAGATAATCAAAACAGAAAAAATAATAAGATGTTAAAGGAAGACATAAAGTATATTATTGTATTTGCAATGGTAAAGGACACTTCACACAAGGCTACCCATCCAAAGAATAAGCAAGAAATGTGGTCAAGGTGTTCATGATGATAAAAGATAAAAATAACATGTAAAGATGACCAAAATTAGATTACATAACGGTGTTGTGGCTCTAATACCACCTTTTCCAACTGACCTGATTTTAAACAAAGCTTTGATTGATATAATTACCTAAACCTTTATAGGAGAGAAATAAATTAGGAATAAATAATGGTAAACACATACAAATATGCATACTAAAAAGCGCACAATACAAAGAGATTTTTACCTTGGAAACCCTTAACCAAGAAAACCATCCAACATTTGAGCTTAATTTTTCTTTATATTCTTCAGTGAATATTTACCCAGATTACAATGAACATCAACCTTACTTCACACTTACAACCAAGGTGCTCATTACATCAAACAATTTATGATCAAGCAATACCTTATCACAGCCTTATGTCATGCTCTATTTATAGGTATATTCTTACATAATAATCCATAATTCATAGCCCCTAATTATTTAAAGAAAGCTTAATCTCATTGGATGGGATGGTGAGAATCTAGGGATTCCTATTCAGTTCTAACATAGTTTGATGGTATTAAATCACCACTTGACCATCATTCTACCACTAGTATTCATCAACTATGTGCTTCTTCGACTGTGATTTCTTTTGACTATTCCATTGACTATCAACTTCTGTCAACTACTCCATCGACCTTTGAATGTAATCTGTGCCTCAAATTCATAATCAACCATCGACTTGACTTGCCCATCATGACGATCCTTCTCCTAGTTGAAACAAGATTAAGCGTATATACATTATACATGTTAAACATATATGCATTTTAAAAAAATGTAACAAGATTCTTAACCATGGAGATTCACTACCACTTTACCATGGATTTTCTTCATATGTAAATAGGATTTGTTATAATATCATGGCTTATCAATACCACATGCACAAAAAACCATAACTCATTTCATATGATTTTTTTTTAATTAATCAATTTAATTAAAAGGGGAGAAAGGGCATAACTACTCTGGAGGTAAATATCGACCTTTAATTTGTGAAAAATATTAAGAATCTTCTAGAATATTTCGTGGAGGTTAAATCCCTTCCATCCGCCTAATACTTATTGATAATTAAATTAAAATTTTGGAAGCCCTATTCCATAATAAACACACCTAATAATGTAAAAATAGAATTTGTAATATTGTGATAATTATTATGTATATTTTGTGGAGTATTTTATCCATGCAAACCATTACATGTTAGCAACTTAACTAAGTTAATAAAATATAAATATAAATAAATTAATAGAATAAAGATAAATATTTATTTTTTGACAAGAAATATTCAATCAACTGTAAGGGATTAATTCATCCTTTATTTATAAGCATCCATTGTAGATTCCACTCCAAAGTTTTTTTTATGAGATTACAAGGGAGAAGAAAATACTACCAACAAAAAATATTGCTCAATCTTAACCTACATTGTTAAAACTTGACTAATTACATCACTACCAAAACCTCCATTAACCACATTCATCATTCAATCAATTGTGAACTTCTTCATATCAACCAAACACAACACAAACTTGAACATATCCCTTATCTACAACATAGTCTCTAGGGAAACGAATCCCTACAAGTGTTTATGTGTAGGACAAAAGGGTCCAACTATTGAGTGCTATATGAAAATTTTTGTTGGTGGTCTCAATCTCAAATATGATCAATCCTTAGGTCAAATATATAGGTTATGGTTTTGTTTTCTTTTGATGTCTCTCTAAGAACTATAACCATGGGTTTTTCCTCAAAATTAGCACATTCCGTCTCCTACTAATGACAAAATCATTTAGGATTCACATTGCACATCAAATGGATGACATAAATGCAACAATTCAATATTGTGATTAAGTACCAAAAGAGAAGCTCAAAAAAGGTTGTAGGCTTTGTCTTGAAATCGACACTAATCAAATTCATAATATTTGTTCAATTCCAACAATTTAGTTTCAATGCTTTCAAAGAAGATTATATGTGTTTTCTAGAATTTGCACACATATATTTAATACTATAGAAACCTATGCAAACGATGGCATATGAATTTTTCCAAGGCCATTTGATGAAAGATCGAATTCTGTATAAGTTGAATGCATTTTTTCTTCCTCAAAAATATTATACACTACAACTACTACATGGGACACATCATTCAAAGATCCATGGAGAATATGATCACCAATCTGTAGAGGTATTTCTACTAGTAAAATTAAAATAAATGGTGGAAAATTTCTTAAGGTGGGATTGTGCTCTTTGTTGCATATATAGCATAAATTGGATGCTACGAAAATATACTACACTTCAAAAGTCAACCAAATCATAGTTCATTTCAATGGATTTTCTTAGAGGTGTATTGATAACTAATAGGGGAAATGTGTTAGGTCCCTATAATACCAGTGATTCTCCCATTACTATTGGCATTGTATCCCTTATTGTTATTTTTGTGCCCCTATTGCCCCCATATTATTATGATTGGGCCGCATAGAAGCCCACTATTGTTATTGTTGTGCCCTTATATTATTATTGTTATGTCGACTTTGATTATATTGTGACCCCTTAGACTCCTACATATAGAAGGGAGGTTTTGTCATTTGTATCATCCAAGAATTGTTCATTTGTGTAATGTAAAGGAAATTTCCCCCTTGAAGAGGCTGATTTTGAAGACGTTGATCTATCTTTTCTTCTATTTTGTGAGTTTGTTTCATAACATTTGAGAGCTTTGGATTCTAGGGTTTTGCTACTCCAAACATGTCATCGTGGAATTTTCGATATAACTTTTTTTCTATGACGTTTCAGAAGCTAAAACAAAACCCATTCGATCCGCAATCTCGCTGAACCTTGTGTCTAAATTTCAAATCTTGTCTCGCTATATTTTCGGAGATATGATCTGAGGATGTTAGGGTGTTTGCAAGCTCCAGAGTTCCAACTCAAACAGGCCATCGTGGAATTTTCTCTATAATTGTTTTTTTACGAAGGTTCAGACTCTAAAATTAAAACCCATTTGAGCTGAAATCATGATGAAGCTCAGGCCCGAATTTCATATCTTGTTTCACTACTTTTTTGGAGATACTGTCCAAGACACTTAGGGTTTTTGTAAACTCCTGAATTACATTCCAAACATGTGACCTTGGGAAAATAGTCATAACTTTTTGTTTGAGCATCAAATTAAAATTTCGTAAGTAGTTGCAAAAATAAGACAGACTGTACGTTTCGGTGTATTTTTTTCAGGTCCAAAGGTCAAAACAGTGACATGTGGTAGGTCATACAAGTTCACTCTACTGAACCAATCTATAATCGGGTCATTGTAGGAGATTTGGCATAACTATTTATTGAAGAATCCAAGATTGATCAGACTGATAGGGTTAGAAAGAGGACTCATAGGGATACCACAGGCCAAAATTTCAGAACTTGAAGATCTGCAATTACTTAGTTACAGTCATTTAAATATCGATCTCCTAAAAGCAAGAAAAATAATGACTCGAATCAAGAAAATAGAAACACCTAGTAAGAAAAATTGGATGGATGCGATCGAAGCTAAGATAAATAGTTTTATATGTGCCATAGAAGCTAATATCGATGGTATGGAAGAATATTTGAAGAAAGGCATGGAATATTTGGAGAAAGACATGGAAGGTTTGAAGGAAGGTGGGACAAAGCTTCTACAAGAAAGGCCTCATAATGACGAAAAGGTAGTAGAGGAAACTCATGATGAGAAAAAAATAAATGTTAATCATGATTTCATAGAATCTAACATTGGATTGAAGACCCACCATATTACAAAGATCGATATGAGGAAGTTTGATGGAAATGATCCCATAACATGGATACTACAAGTGGAGAAAGATGGAGAAATATTTTGATCTACATTATGTGTAACTATTACAAAAGGTACGTATTGCATCTTTATATTTAGAACGGAATCAATTTTTATGGTATAAAGGGATTTTTTCTCATAAACCACTTATCACTTGGTCAATTTTCACGGAGGAAATGATAACGCATTATGAGGATACAAAGAGAAACACCTTCTTTAGCCAATTGATAAATCTCAAACGAAAGGGTTAAATGTCAGAGCACATTGAGGACTTCCAAAAATTGAATATAAGGGTAAATGATATTCCAGAAAAGTAGAGGATTGATGTCTTCATAAGGAATTTAAAGGATAACATTCAAAATGAGGTTCGTCTTTGAGAACCTGATAAATTAGAGAAGGCATTCAGGCTAGAAAAAATAAATTGAAAGAAAAATTTTGGCAACAAGAAATCTTACCATTCTCAATTATAATGATGGAAGTGTTGTTGCTCATATCCTTCCACAACCTACAAGGTTTACACCAGAACAATTGGAAGAAAAAGGAGAAAACATCCTTTGTTACAGTTGTGATAACAAATACACTAAAGGTCATAAGTTTGCTGAGAAGAAATTATTTTACATTGATTGTGAAGAGGAGGAAGAAAAGGATCAAGAAATGTCAAAAGAAGAGGATATATACCAGGAACCAACCCCAAGGAAAGAAGAAACAGATCCGACCATATCTTGTAATGCATTGGCAAGAATTACCACTCCTCAAACTCTCAAGATAGAAGGACATATCAAGAAGAAAAAAGATAACCTCACTTTCGCACAGAATCGAATGAAATAACAGGCAAATCAACATCCCAACAAAAGAAGTTTTGATATAGGTGACTGGGTATTTTTATGAATACAACCATACAAACAAATGTCCCTCAAGCAAGCTAAGAAGGATAATAAATTATCACCAAAGTATTATGGTCCTTATAAGGTGCTGCCAAAGATTGGTACCCATTTTTCCATGTTTCATGCTTAAAGAAGGTTATAGGTGACAAACTCCCAGTTCAAACAATATTGCCAGATATTGACGAGGAAGAAAAAATCATATTAGAACCTAAAGCAGTCACAAAAAGAAGAACTCAGCAACTACGAAATCGTTCAATTTCGGAGTATCTCATCAAGTCAAAGAACTTACCCGCTAAAGATTCCACATGGGAGGGTGAGAATTTTATACAGAAGCATCTAGAACTACTCAAGCGTTGAGGACAACACTTTTTTGAAGGAGAGGGCATGTTTAGGTCCCTATAATACTAGTGATTCCCCATTACTATTGTCATTGTAGCCCTTATTGTTTATTGTTTACACCCTATTGTCCCCATATTGTTATTATTGTGCCCCATAGAAGCCCACTATTGTTATTGTTGTGCCCTTATATTATTATTGTTATGTCAGCTTTGATTATATTGTGACCCCTTAGACTCATATATAAAGAAAGGAGGTTTTGTCATTTGTTTTATCCAAAAATTGTTCATTTGTGTAATGTAAAGGAGGTTTCCACCTCAAAGAGGCTTATTTTGAATTCATTGATCTATCTTTTCTTCTATTTTGTGAGTTGGTTACATAACAAAATGGCTATCAAATTGTTGTTGTGAATATCTTCAACAAAATGGCTATGGTGATGCAATGCAAGAAAATGGTTTTAGGGCAACAAGTAGCACAATTATTATTTGAGAGGTATGGTTGTATTTTTGTCTTAGCATTGTCAATTATTTCTAACTGTGATAATAGATTCCTTAACTAATTTTTGTTAGAATTGTGGGGATTGATGGATCTACGATAAAAATGATAATCACCTTTAATCCTCAAATAAATTGTTATATGGAGGTAATAAAACACACCATAAATCAATTGCAGTAAATATTTGATCACAAGAACTAAAGTACATTGGATTCCAACATTCCATATGTGTAGCACAACTATAATTGTGCACTAAATAGTGCAACAAAAACTTCATGTTTCTAAGGATGTATTTTTTTTTTTTTTAAACACATTTTTTCATTTTAGGTCCAATACCCAAGGTAAATGTAGTTAACAAAGAAATTGTAGGTGGGTAGGCTATTATATTTATGAACTATATCTAGAATATTCATGAATAAGTTCAAGAGATTTAGTATAAGAGTTAGAAGAAGCACAAAGCATGGCATAATTGTTGGCATTATGACTAATGTGTTGTTCTTGATGGAAACCTACTTGATAAAAATGTCAATATGATGGTACAGGAAAGTACAGATTTGACAGAGAGATTGGAAAAAGGAATATCAGTTCAAAGGCAAAGGAATGATAAAGATAAAGTGTAGGAAAATATAAGAGGGTCCTGTGAACAAAGACCACGTACATACGCGGGTATGGTAAAGTAAAGTTGTGTATAATTTCCACACCATCGTATTCTCAAGGGTATTTACCATGGTATTAGCCCATAGTAATGAGCACAACAACGAATATTTGATTCCGTCAAAGAATACCGTCAACATAACTACATAATTGGCCTAAGGTATTGGCTAAGGCCTAAGCTTTATAAGGAGATGCAGATGAAAGGGCTAGATGTACAAGTTATGGGTTATTAATGAATGGTTTGACCTTAAATGGGTGTGCACCAAGGAACATGAAGGAGGTTCAAATTTTGATAGATTTGAAAGCATTGTAGTGACTAATAAACATGTTTTCTTAATCCTTTAGTATTATAACTAACAATGATAAATTTGTGATGGTAATGATATGAACATGTGAAAATAAGGGTTGCAAAATATGTTTTGTGGTTACAATGAAGTAATGATTCAGTAATTGTAGATTTGTATGCACGTTTTATCAGAAAGGTCACGTACATACGTAGATCTACTTCAGGGGGGTCGCGTATATATTCTACGAAATTTCAGAATCTGTACGCAGGTGTGAAATATTTAAAGTGCATACATATGCGGATGTTCTTTATAAAAGTAGCAGACAATTGCTAGGGCTTTGAAGCATGAACTGTTACTGATGGTTGATGACTTCAAATATGTTTGTTGGTGTCTATCAATGATGTCTATCTCATAATGATTTATGTTTGACAATACTGTTTAGGTTGAACTAATTGTGGAATAAAATGGTAACTAAGTGATGATGTTGTTGTATAATGATATTTATTTGGTTCCGTGATCTGTGATGGGTTTAGTATGTGATGGAATGATTGTTTCAGTATGAAAATGATTCAGATTCAGGTATTAGTATTTTTTAAATCTATACATGGGTATGCTTCATGAGAAGTGTGTACATACATAGGTATGATTAAAACAATAGCATATATAATCTAATGTATGCTTGATCAAGGTTTTCAGTGGTAGCAGTTGGTAGCTGTGATGGGTAACAATGTTTGGCTTATTGGTGAGTGGCTATATATTAGCATATAATCTGTTCTGATCTAGTTGCATTGGTTACATTTGTTGATTTGATGATTTAGTTGGTTCAATATTTGAGAAATTGATTTCAGAATAGTTGAAATTGGTTCCACTTTAAAACAATCTAAAAAGTGATCCATAAAGCGCCGAGGATAACAATCTTCAGAAAGGGGGTTGTAGCTCCCTTCCAGTAGGAGCTGGAAAACGAGAGAAGGTTGTAGCCTTCTACATGTAAGAACATGCGTACTAGTTAAAGTCTACACCAGTACAAGATTGTAAGAATATTCTTTTATTTTTAAAAGAAGACAGAGATGGCAACAACATTGGTTTTATGCCACACTCTGTTTCCACCTAAAATATTGGTGTTCATGTGTGTTGATGTGTTTCTTATGTATTGATGATATATGCTCTCTACTGCTCATATTTTCTGATTAATACATGTTTTGATGAAGTAATGATGCACTGGTTAAATGTTAACAAATGATGAATTATATGTAAAGCTAGTTTACTGGATATACATAGTTTTCTTTCATCACAGTCGCGTATGTATGGCAATCATTGAAGGATGCTATCAATATCCATCATCCATTTCCACAAATGAAGCAAAAAAGAAAAAATATGAGACCAATGAAAAGACTATAAATGCTCTATTGGGAAGATTGGCAGAATCTGAATTTGTAAAGGTCATGCAACTGAATACTACAAAGTCTATATGGGATAAGATCATCTAGAGTTATGAAGGTGACACTAAGGTAAAGAGTTCCAAACTTCAAAATTTTCGAATTCAATATGAAACCCTGAGAATGCATAAAGATTAAAGTATTGTAAGTTTCTTTCTTAGGGTAGATGAGATAGTTAATTCAATGAGAAATCCTGGTGATGAAATAAAATAATCAATGCTTATTGTGAAAATCCTAAGATCTCTAACCCAAATATCCGATTCGAAAGTCTCTTCCATTGAACAAATATAGGATTTGAAGAACCTTATTGTTGACCAGCTTCATGGGATCTTAATAGCTTATGAAATGAAAAAAGGTGGTCCTTCAAATATTAGAGAAGCATCATTCAAAGCTACTTCTAAAGGAAAAGAAAAGGATAAGCTTAAGGAATCAAGTTATGTATCAGATGAAGAAGAGACGAACTTTGTAAAGAAACCCCAAGTAGGAATTAGAAGATTTAGAGGTAAGCTTCCTTTCAAATGTTTTGCTTGTGGAAGAGTAGGTCATTATGCTACTAAATGCCCTTATAAAGAAAACTATGAGAAAGGGATAAATTCTACAAAAGTAAATTTTAGAGGAGGGTTTGAAAACAATAAATCTTTATGCACACACGAAGATAGTGATGGTCTTTCAAATGGTGAAGATAGTGGGTCTAATCAAGAATATCAATTACTTATGGAATTTGAAGATAATTGTATTGATGAGTTTGATGATATTTTTATGGATGCTCAAGAAGAAAGGGATAATCTCATTGAAGAAATAACTCAACTTAAAATTCCTTTAGAAGAAGCACTAAAGAAACAAAAAAAGGAGAGACATAATGAAAAGTTAGAACTAGAAATAGTAAGTCTAAGAAAGGACCTTGAGAAAACAAAAGGTCTAAACCTTAGATTTTCTAAAGGATCTGAGACCTTAGAATAAATCATCAAAGTATAATACTCTCCTCCAATAAGAGACCTAGAGTTATGAGTTTTTTATTCCTTCCCATGTTTGGATTTCCTCAATGTTAGAGACCTAGATCTCTCTTAGATCAGATCCACAACCTATATTCATCATCATATCCAATCAAATTGAGTGGATTTGGGTCTCTCTTGTCTTGCTTGTATTGACTTGTTTATTTTATATGCTTGAGTGATTTATTTGGTGACAGGTGATCCAAATAGGATCTTAGGAGTCTCAAACTTTATCTCGTCATTTGATTAGTACTTGTGATCTAAATGGAAAATGGCATCCACCTATGGTATTCATCCACCCATGTTATTCATCTACCCATGGAATTTACCCATGGTATTGTAAGTGGCATCCACCCATGGTATTTTCCCATGGTATTGTGACATCCACCCATAGTATTTACCCACACATGGAATTTACCTGTCGTAATGTAACCAAAAAAGGTTGAAAGCAACAAGTCACATTTTATAAAAGGGCAGATTGTTCGCCACAATGTAGTCTTTATAGTTATTATCTATTTTACTAAAAAAAATATTTGTGGTTTTGTTTGTTGGGTGTTCTCCTCTTTTTCTTTTTGGCATTTCAATTTTTCAGATCTTGGGGGCCTCCCCCCAAGATCCATTTCAATCTTTTAGATCTTGGGGGCCTCCCCCCAAGATCCAGATCAGTGGTATCAGAGCCAGGTTACAATTCCATGGGAATGAGGGTTTGATGCATATTTCAACTTCAATTGTTTGCAGAAATATTCAACAAACTTTAGGCACGTGCTATGACCTCCATAGAGCACTTTCTTGGGCAAAGCAGGAAGAATCTTTCTTTTTTCATTTTTTTTGCAGGAATTTTTTGGGGTGGTAAGTTTGCAGATGAGATTTGAAACTGTTGGTGAAAATTTTACAAAAATAAATAACCAATATGGATTTCTTGCGAATAAATACCGAAATTCAAAAAAAACATTAGCTGAATTGGAGTCCGGATGAGGGAGATATCACTGATTTAAAATTAGTTATATTATGGAAAATTTTCTAACGACAATTCATGGACAACAACTCTCCTATAATTTTTTGCATTTTTGTGTAGAATTTCATAAAAATGATTATAGATCTGAGCTCCTCAACATCACCCAATTTCAAAAAGAATATTGGTTGAATCGAAGTTCGGATGAGGGAGATATCGCTGATTTAAAATCAAATATTTTTTTCAATATTTTTGTGATGGCGGAACAATTGCAATGTGAATCTAAGTTTCTAGAGTGTCTAGATAGGGACTTCAAACACATGGAAAGATGAAGAATGGTCATTATGTTTCCAATAATAAGTTATAATATATGTTTTGAGCTATATTGACCGAGGTATGTCCATTTTAAATATGGAGCAGCATTTGGAACAGGTTCCCTTTGGAGACGTTCCCTCCCACCCCACTTTAGTAGGCATCTGCTTCACATTCATCAGTTTCAACATAGGAGTATCTAGCTTGGGTTCTTTGGAGGCATGCCCTCTCACCCCAGGCTATGTAGGCACTTGCTACTTTACCAATAATGAACATTACGGTTATGGATCAACTGCACAAAATCCTTGGCATTGAAGTCCATTTGCTAGGTCGCACATTGTTAGTATCATAGTTGGTCACAAGCATTACATGGTATCTCTATCCTCGACTCTTGATTTGTCATGGTTATGGGTCATCCACAAACCCAAACTTCTCGAAGTCCATTTTCTAGGCTGCACACTGTCAATATCACAGTTGGTCACAAGTATTACATGGTATCTCTATCCTCATATCTTCCTTCATCACAGTTGTGGATTAACCACACAAAACCCTTCTCTTCAGTGGCTCTTCATATTCAACAAAGGCTTTGCAGAATGGAACTTCACGCAATGGGGACTGCTGCTTCTTAAGGTGAGAGGAATGATCTGAATGGAAAATGGCATCCACCCATGGTATTCATCCACCCATGTTATTCATCTACCCATGGAATTTACCCATGGTATTGTAAGTGGCATCCACCCATGGTATTCATTCACCCACCCATGGAATTTACCTGTGGTATTGTAACCAAAAAAGGTTATAAGTAACAATTCACATTTTGTAAAAAGGGAGATTGTCCACAATGTAGTTTTATAGTTATTATCTGTTTTACTAAAAAAAACGGTGGTTTTGTTTATTGGGTGTTCTCCTCTTTTTCTTTTGGCATTTCAATTTTTCAGATCTTGGGGGCCTTCCCCCCAAGATCCATTTCAATCTTTTACATCTTGGGGGCCTCCCCCCAAGATACGGATCAACTTGTTTCTTTATAGTTTAATAAAATTTAAGGAAACTCAATTTTTTTGTTTCTTCTAAACTCTATTTTTTTCTCTTAGTGGAAACATTGAGAGATTTGGCTTCTTTAGCTATCCTCAATGTACTGCAAATTTCAATTTCCTTTACCTCTTATTTGTATGCCTTTGTTCACCACATTTTTTTCTCTTATCAAAGCTCTAGTTTGGTGCTTTTCACTGCTTGTGGGTGCAAATTTATATTTACTGATCTTGGATTGAAAATAACAAAATAGTGGTTAGCTTCCTTTGAATATTTGAATATGTTGAGTGACAATTGAGAGAGTGAGGTGTATCTTACCACTTGAAAAAGGGAAAATGATTTCTATTCCTTTCCCTTAATTAGTTTCCATTGAATTGAAGACAAAGTAAAGATCTCATATAGTGTGCATTTTAGGGATTGGTCAGAGTCTTACAAACACCACTACAGTGGTACTCTATTATGTTTGAATAACAAAAACCAACTAAAATCTAAGCACTAATAATAAAATATTAGACATTTTTCCTTATAGAAAACCAACATAGAATAGGGCATAGGGATTTCAAATAAGATTGGAGAGTAAACTCTTCAAGGCTATGAAATTGAAACTAGAGATCCCTAAAGAGTGACAAAAATCCACTATGATATATATTGTTGTTGGGAAGCTCCTTTAACATAGGGGTTAGGCACGTGGTCGCATTGGGGGAAAGGTGGAGAGATATCCTCTCTTCCTTTTGTTTTTTGGTGCTACATGGATTGTGTGCATTTGAGGATCTCTTGAGGGCATCGAGTTCACTGTGAACAATCCCTCATAGAGGTTTCAGGCTTAGTTTCCTTACCCACACATATAATCTTGACCACGATTAGCCACCCAATTGATTGATTGTGAGGGGGTACCTAATTTCTAATCTTTAGGAAACCTACCTAGGTTACTTCAGTTGAAAGTGTTATGGCACTTGAGATAGATGTTATATCATTCATATTAGTGCTCCTGGAGGGTGACACTTGGTGTCATTTGAGAGACGTCACTTGAGCTAGTCAAGTTTGGTGTAGGTAGGTTAGCGTAATTATTTTTGTTACCTTCACTAATTTGATATTGGCCTTGATCATCCTAGGCTGATCTCTAGAAGCCCCTATATTCTTTGGTTTTCCTATTGCTATCTCTTATATTTTTTAAGGGTGTTATCTTTGGTTAGAGTCTAGTTTGCCATAGGGGTGTTCCACTTTAATTAGTTAAATGTATATATTCATTGTGGCTGAGAAAATTGTCCGTTATTCTCAAAGACTTCAAAACCTTCCTCCCAAAGAGGAATACCCACCACCACAGAGAGATAAGATAAATCTGACGTTGGAGGAATTAGATCAAATTGAGCCCAAGAGAGTTATTTTTGGTTTAAAGGGAGAAGAACAAGCTATCCTTGAAGTGATAGATAAGAATCCCATCGATTGAAATTAATCCACCTTTGACCAATCCTCTTGACCCTATACTAATTCAGGGGGTGTGAACTTTAAACAAACTTTTCCCTTGTTCTCTCATCCCATGGTTGGTGAGAGTGGTGCTTTGACCATAGGCGAGATTGGATCTTCTTCGCCATTCATATCAGGGATGTCTATTGTGATGTCCTCTTTACCTTCAATTAGTGTGATAATTTCCTCTCCTCCAACCTCGTTTTCTTCTCCATTATCTCTTTGGGGCATGCCACCAATTGCTTCTACAACTCCAGTTACTCTCCCTAGTCTTTTAATGTCCATTCCTCCTACGAGATTTGTGTTTAGCATAGGGTGAAGTCAAAGCTCACAAACTAGAGTGGGGCAATTCCCACCTAATTCCATTGTTCCTATGGTTACTATGTCGAGTTTATGACAATCTTCTATGGGGAGTCTTCCACAGGGGTTTGTGCTTGTTCCTAGTCATTTTGGTGGTAGTAATGCTTTCACTGGACAATACAAGCCTTGGGGAACTACATCATTAGGAGGAATGCCTTACCTTGGAGGTCAAAATGACTTGAGGGGTCGGGGGCAAGTGGCTAGGAACAATTTCCCGGCTAGAACCACTTTCCTTATGAATATACTTATATGTGGTGATGTTTTTGCTTCAAGAGACTATCTTTCTGAAACTAGATATAGTCCCATTAGCAACCATATTTTTGAGAGTTCCTTTATTCTTGGGGAAAATAAACATTTTGCCACTTCACTTAGTCCAAAGTATCAAAATCATGAAACTACTCATCCTTTTAATCATATGCCTTCTTCTAGAAACTATGTTATGGGGGACAAACAAGTCCATCGAGAAGCCCATCTCTACCTCCAGACACATTTGATTAAAGCCGACTTCCATTTGTCTGGATTAAAACCAACTTCCATTTATCTCTATTTGCAGACACATTTGATTAAAACCAACTTCCATTTATCTATAACTCCATACACATTTGATTAAAACCAACTTCCATTTATTACTTCACTTTATTTTCTAGACTTGGAAACACTCACCAACAACTTCATATGCCATGACTGTGGGTGGCCACCTATGCCCGTAAAGTTACCCTTAAACATACCCAAATTCAATAAAAAGATGGGAGAAAACAAATGAGAACACCTACCTTTTACTTCGTGAAGGGTGACGTGTGAAAATATTTATATTTTACTTTGTGAAATGTTGAGCACGAAAAAAGAATCCATGCAGTAACCTAAAGATTATCCCTTTTACATGTGAAGAGGGAGACCATCGCTGAGCTAATTTTCGAAATTAAGAGTACCGACCGAGACGTTGAGGTAAAGGTAAGTCAACAAACCAAACATTCTTATAATCCGAAGTAATTGGCACGTGTAACGCCCCCAATCAAACTTTTAATGTTATATTCACCGAACCGGCGTTTGCATTGAATGTTGTTGAAATCTTAAAATCTGCTAATGACAAGTGTTGTTTGGAATTTAACCTATATTAACACACTTTTATAAACAAATGAGAAATATGGATCTTCACTCAAATGTCATTAAGACACGTGTAATAAGTTGCGTGAGAAGTAACTACATTCTACACCGACTTAACGTCCCTCCCTTTTCGTAATGCCAACGAACCCATTATACAGTTATAGGGTATTAGGATATTGTTGACCATCTAAAAGGACGGAGCGTAATTATTTTTTATATATAAATATACGAAGTAATATTTTCAAGTCCAAAAGTTTATTAAATACAATGCTTACAAACAATTAAATACGTGTTATAAAATCTCAGGGGAAAATAATAAATAGCTCAAACCTTATAAATGGTTAAAAATTTAAAGTTGAAAATGAGTAAAATAAATATCTAATTTAATTTTTAAAATGTAATGAGTAAACAAGTATCATAAAAGTTTAAAATTTAGTTAAAATATGGGCAATAATTTGATGAAAGAGTAATGGAAAACACTCTCATTTATGTGAAAGTATGTGGCATCATAGTGTTAGGAAATAATGAAACATATGGAATTTTTTTTTTTTTTTTTTCCTTATTCAAAAGAAGTGAAATAAATTAATACCTAATAAGAGATAAAACTGAAATTTGGAATGTGAGAAAAATTGAAAATTTGATGTGAAATATCTTTGAGCTTGCGTAATTGGTATTAAGTATTTATTTTTAATTGACGTTACATATTGTTTAATTATTTTGGTGAAATAAACTCTTTTTTAATATATTTCTTGGTACATAATTTTTTGAAGGCATTAGACATATATTCTCTTTCATTATAGCCCCAATGGTTAGCTCAACCGATCAAATGAGTGCCTTGCCGATCGGGTGGTCATAGGGTCAATTCTCCCCAAAGCCCTTGAGGTTAGGCCTAGTAATTGGCCGCGGGGGTTGATTCCCTTCGGGGTTGATCATCGCAGATATTTTTGTGGACGTAGTGGTCACCCAATGACAGGGTGTCCATGAACCACACCAAAAAAAAATTTATTCTCCTCCATTATCACTTCTCAGGGATTTCATTTTCTTTCCAGACTCATTTCTAGTTAAGGCTTTAAATTCAACAAACTTTGAATAAACCTCATCTTTCTTCTTCATGAAATAGATCCAACACTTGCGGGAAAAATCATGTATGAAGATCCATAATACTTGTGCTTTGCAGTTAAGACTGTGGAAAATGGTCCACACACATCTAAATATCTCGACCCTCAGAGGAACATATACATATTTTCCAAGAGTGCATTCCTTGCAAACATCATGCTGATCAAGGGTGCATTTTGGAATTCCAGTGGTGATCTGTTGCATTATTTTCAAGGCTCCATGGTATAGGCGTCCCATGCGCCTATGTCAAAGCTCTCCAACATCTCGGCCCTGAACATGTTTTGCCTTGCTACTCAATGCAATGCATGCATCCACCTCTAGGTTGTAGATATTTTTAACTCTAACACCAATTTGTTTTACTTGTCTAGTAGCAACATGCTTCAGATAAACCTTCCCTTTAACAAATACCACATCATATCCTCTATCTTCAAGTACAACTACAAAAATTAAAAATTTCTTCAGACCACGTACATACATTACATTCTTTAGATGAAGATGGGAGCACGACTCCCTCTTAAAGGTGACAATGTCAACCCCTTTGGTACTGTATGATCCAAAATGGATCTAACATAGACTTCTAAGTCTATGAATTTTCCTCACAAACGAAAAATGAAAGTCAAAGGATGCTCTTGGGAATAGTCTCATTGTGTAGATCTTTTCAATCTAAATCTACTGCAATTTGAATGGACCAGAATGGACTCCGGAGGAAGGAGTTATTGCAAAAAGAAGATTGCCCATTATCCTTAGAAAAGGAGGCAATTTCTTATAAAAATGGACTTAAAGGCTCATTGAAGAAAATCACATCGAAAGAGTTCAAAGGGAGGACTTAAGCAAAGGTAGAAGGACTCCCCGATAGAGATCTCCGATATATCGCATCGGAGGAAGGCCTTCATGCGATATCAGAACCCCCGTCTGTTGCGACTTGCGATTGTGATCAGGTCGATAAAGCGATTGCGATGGAATATCGACCATCGGATCAAGGAGCAGATCAACAGTCGGGAATTAATCACTAATCGCATTTTGGAGGGTCAAGTGATAGTGTGCGATGAACACAACGATTACGATATGTCGATAAAGTGATAGCGATACGCCGATGCAATCGATGATTAGATCGCACAATATAAAGGGTCGTTGACATATGCGACGTACAATTGCGATATGCGATCAGAGCCTGGACCCGATGAAGTTTATGAATGCGATTGCATAAATTTTGAAATCCGAATTTTCAGATTTTCCATGTATTTCCGTTTATTTGGTGTGGCCATAGGCAATGCAATTTGTGATGAGCGATGAAGAACACAGAACTGTGAGGGATATAGATGCGATCCTATATTATTTGAAGTCTAGTTAAACGACTCATGATGTGTTTTGCCTGTGTATTCCGTTATTTGGCAATTTTCGGTATTTCTGCATAGAAAGGCCAAACGACCGGGTTTCCTGTGGCCATCAGTTCATGTCCATTTGGAAACAGCCATCACACTTGTGCCACCCTATGAGCGGGCGTTTCTGTAACAAGGATGTGTTATGAAGCACACAGAGCTGAAGAGCCGGGAAGGAATGATTCCCCATGATCGAAGGGACGGAGGAAGGCAAAGCGATCAAGTGGTCATGCCCGCCGGTTCCTTTCCATTTGTAAACGGATTCTTGTAATGAAACGGTCGGTCTTCAATGATGGAGGCGATTGTAACTGATGTATTACAAAAAACACAAGGAGCTCAATTGACAAGCAATTGAAGGTTGCTGACCACTAATAACACAGAGAGGCAGAGTTATGCTCAGGAGAAGCACAGAGAAGCCCAAGAGGCTCAGAGATGCTTGAATGTTGAGCATGAGCCCAGAGGAGGTAGTCTGCAGAGTCGATGTGACTCAGAAGTAGAGGGTCGCTTGGAGGTCAAGTGAAACCAGAAGATTGTAAGAGCCAGAGCTGAGAGCCAGAGCCAAGAGCCAGAGCCAGAGCCAGAGCCGAGAGCTAGAGCCAAAGCCAGAGCCAAGAGCCAGAGAGCCGAGAGCCAGAGCCAGAGCCAGAGCTAGAGCCGAGAGCCATAGCCAGAGCGAGATCCAAGACCCAAAGCCAGAGCCGAAAGCCAGAGCCAGAGCCGAGAGCCAAGAACCAAGAGCCAAGAGCCGAGAGCCAAGAGCCAAGAGCTAGAAAGCCAAACGTCCAGGGATAAAAATGGTATTCTAAACCCATAGGTTCAGTTGTAAACCAATGGAGTTGAGTGTGGAACTTGTAAAAGAAAGATTACCATAATCCCAAAGAGCCTAGTCGAATTGATTAGAGCTCAAGGAGACGTAGCCTAGGATATTAGGGTGAACTCTATATTATATTGTTGCCTTATGTGGTTTGCTTATTTGCTGCACTGTTTTACTATTATTAGTTTTATTTCCGCATAATCAAACAAACTTAAAGCACTTAACAGTTAAAGGCAAACAAAGACATACACCTACTTCAAGTTCTTTTAATTCCGCATTTATCAATCATAAGCATAGATCTTGGGAATATATAAGCTTTGGAGTGGGAGAGGTTCTTGTAAGCATGACAAGAAGCCTTTAGGTCCCCATTTCAGATCAGGTGGTATCAGAGCATCAGGTTAATTAACCCCACCTTCAAAGAAGGTTATATCAGAGCTTAAGTTATACTAGAGCAGGTGGTATCATGAAGCAGAAGGTATCATGATGCAAGTAGTATCAGATCAGAATGCTTGATTGACAGAGCAATCTATATGCTTGGTTGACTTGAAAGGTGTTTGATTGTTGTAAACTGACTATTGTTTGAGTTTGCATAGGTGAAAGCTATTGATAGCTAAGTCCAGGAGAGGACAAGAAGGAAGAAGGGCTGAAGGCATTCTTCTTATCCCAAAGGACCTCAAAGCAATCCTTGAAGCACAAGAGGTTTGTTGCAAAATGTTGCTTGAATAAGCTCTTTGTTAATCTTGTTTGAAGTTCTTTTGTTCATTCTGATAATGACAACTTCTACAAGTGAGTCCTCAAATTCTTCTTTCTTCACAAGTCTTTGATGAAGACAAGAAGCAATACTTGTTCATCATGATGGATATGGTGAGAGAAATGTATGAGGATGGAAGGAAGAGCATCATACTTCAAGAGCAGTTGAATTCCATGAAGGAAGAGAATCAATTTCTTTATGACAAATTGCAGGAAATGGAGAGACAACTTCATATTGCAAATATGGATCTGGAAAGGATGCATGAGTTGGAGACGCAGCTCTTTGTTTCCAAAGAAGCCTTAGTCAAGTATCAGCTTGAAGAAGAGGTAAATAACTCTAGTTTGTCTTCAAATTCCTCTAAGAATGTTTATATTGGTTCTTTTGAAAAACATACCAGAGGCATAGGGTCCAAGTTAATGTCCAAAATGGACTATGAAGGAAAAGGCTTGGGCAAACATGAACAAGGTATTGTTGAGACAATAATGGTTGAGGAAAGGCCTAAGTATTTGGGTCTTGGCTATGGACAATCTTATGGAGAAAGTTCCAAAGCTGCCATGAAGACAATTGAAACAATTCCAAGAAGGAGTTTCATTTCAGTTCTTCTACCTCAAGAGTGTAAAGTTTGTATTCATAGGGAATGCAATAGCTTGAAACATCCCTTTCAGGAAGAAGGTGTTCATAAGCATACACTTGAACCAGAGAGTTTTGGAAACTCTGAAACCATTGAAGAGGTTGATGGTGTTCCAAAGGGAGCCACTTCTTCATTCAGTTCACCTGCTCCTAAAGGTAAAAGAGGTGAAAGAGAAAGGTATAAATCTGGTTCTAATCATATTCCTTTTGATTATGTTCAGCATGGTAAATTTCCATATAAGTATGGGAAAAGAATTGCATGTTCCTTTTGTGGTTTGAATAACCATAATGTTTCTAGATGTTGGAAGAGAATGGCAACATACAGGAAAATTTTGAAGGAAAAGAAGCAAAGAGCCAAAGGTCCACTAGACAAGGCAAATCATGCTATAAAGAAGATGCACATGTGTTGCACTTACTACCATAAGAAAGGACATATTGCTGCAGAATGTTGGACTCTGAATCCAACAATGCTTCCGCGAAACTTGAAGAAGGTGGAAAGAGAGAAAGGCAGGAATGGAAAGGAAGTTTCGATAAATGATGTGTTTCAGGATGATTCACATGTTGATGTTGATGTGCAGACAAAGGAAGGACCTTTGAAATGGATTGGTAAGAAATGGTTAGAGTTCTTATCCAATTAAGATTGCATGTCTATTGATATAATGCATCTATTTGCATTTCTTTGTTAATGAGATGCAAGTTGTAGGTTTTTACCAAGAAGGTGAATGGAAAAGTTGAGTAGGAGACTCACTTTATTGCTGCAACATTATATTCATTTCAGCTTTGAAAGTACAGTGTGCTTAAGCGAAAGTTGAAAGGTGAAATGCATGCATAAGCATGATATGAAGGAACACAGGGATGTTGATGATTTCCTTGTATTTGAACATGTATGTGTGATTAACTTGAAGGGTTGATTACTTTGTTGTAAACATGCATGTAATGCAATATCGACTTGAGAAAAGTTGATTTGGTCTCCAAGATGGAGATGATGATGAAGTGTTTCATCTTTGAAAAAGAAACCTGAAGTTCTTTTTCTACATGCTTGACTTGAAGGGTCAATTGTTTTAAAGGCATGTTTTGTTGACTTGTTATCTAGTCAATAATTTGTATGCGGATGTAAAGACATGGAGGTGTTCACAAGATGTGAAATATTTTTCTTTTGTTGAAGCAAGAGTTTAGGCCATCCAGTTGTTGTCTGTAATCCTGTTGTTGTTAACAATTGTTGTTGATAGTATGTCAAACAAGTACAAATGAAAATTTTGTGAATTAGATGTAACTTCACATTGGTTTGAGCCACCTTGGATCAATGATCAAGGCAAAGAAGTTCAAACTACCTTCTGTGACCTTCTTCACAGGAGTTCTGTAGGAAGTCAAGAAGGAAGACAGTTCTTCCCAAGGGGGCAAGCACATCCAGGAAAGGAGTGTTCAAAGGCTATGGTTCAAAGGCACTATGCAAGGCAAGTGTATGGAGGCTGAAAGAAGAGGGGGACGTACTCTTAGTTACTATTCAGATCAGTATATCAGTCTTTTGGAGTCCAAAAGCTTTTTAGTGGGAATGTGTGATCCAAAATGGATCTCACATAGACTTCTAAGTCTATGAATTTTCCTCGTAGAGGAAAAATGAAAGTCAAAGGATGCTCTTGGGAATAGTCTCATTACGTAAATCTTTTCAATCTGAATCTACTGCAATTTGAATGGACTAGAATGGACTTCGAACAAAGGAGTTATTGCAAAAAGAAGATTGCCCATTATCCTTAGAAAAGGAGGCAATTTCTTATAAAAATGGACTTAAAGGCTCATTGAAGAAAATCGCATCCGAAGAGTTCAAAGGGAGGACTTAAGCAAAGGTGGAAGGACTCCCCGATAGCGATCTCTGATATATTGCATTGGAGGAAGGCCTTCATGCGATATCAGGACCCCGGGTTGTTGCGACTTGCGATTGCGATCAAGCCGATAAAGCGATTGCGATGGAATATTGACCGTCAGATTGAGGAGCAGATCAATGGTTGGGAATTAATTTCTAATCGCATTTCGGAGGGTCAAGTGACAGCATGCGATGAACACAGTGATTGCGATATGCCGATAAAGCGATAGCGATACGCCGATGTGATCGGCAATCAGATCGCACGATACAAAGGGTTGTTGACATATGCGACGTGCAATTGCAATATGTGATCAGAGCCTGGACCTGATGACGTTTATGAATGCGATTGCAAAAATCCGAATTTTTAGATTTTTCGTGTATTTCTGTGTATTTGGTGTTTGGCCATAGGTAATGTGATTTGTGATGAGCGATGAAGAACACGGACCCAAGATGGATATAGATGCGATCCTGTATTATTTGAACTCCAATTAAATGGCTCATGATGTGTTTTTCCTTTGTATTCCGTTATTTGGCGATTTTCAGGATTTCTACACAGAAAGGCCAAACAACTGGGTTTCCTGTGGCTACCAGTTCATTTCCATTTGGAAACAACCATCACACTTGTGCCACGCTATGAGTGGGTGTTTCTGTAACAGGGATGCGTTATGAAGCACACAAAGCTAAAGAGTTGGGAAGGAATGATTCCTCATGATCGAAGGGACAGAGGAAGGAAAAGCGATCGGGTGGCCATGCCCGCCGGTTCCTTTCCATTTGTTACAAATTCTTGTAATGAAACGGTTGGTCTTCAATGATGGAGGCGATTGTAACTGATGTATTACAAAAAACACAAGGAGCTCAATTGACAGGCAACTGAAGGTTGCTGACCACTGATAACACAGAGGCAGAGTTATGCTCAGGAGAAGCGTAGAGAAGCCCAAGAGGCTCATCAAGAGCTTAATCAGCTTGACCCTTCCAAATGGAGGTTGCCACTTACTAGAGCAGATGAGAATGTATTGTGGTCCCGAGGGGAGCCTGACATGACACAAAGATGCTTGAATGCTAAGTATGGGCCCAGAGGAGGCAATCTGCGAAGTGGGTATGACTTAGAAGCAGAGGGTCGCTTAGAGGTCAAGCGAAACCAAAAGCTTGTAAGAGCAAGAGTCGAGAGTGAGAGCCAGAGTCGAGAGCCAGAGCCAGAGCCAGAGCCGAGATTGAGAGCCAAGAGCCAAAGCCAGAGCCAAGAGAAAGAGCCAAAGCCAGAGCCAGAGTCGAGAGCCAAAGCCAGAGTGAGAGCCAAGAGCCAGAGAGTCGAGAGCCAGAGCCAAAGCTAAGATCCAGAGTGAGAGCAAGAGGCAAGAGCCAGAGCTAGAGCCGAGAGCCAGAGCTAGAGCCGAGAGCCGAGAGCTGAGAGCCGAGAGCCAAGAACCGAGAGCCAAGAGCCAAGAACCGAGAGCTAGAGAGCCAAATGGCCAGGGATAAAAATGGTATTCTAAACCCATAGGTTCACTTGTAAACCAATGGAGTTGAGTCTGGAACTTGTAAAAGAAATATTACCATAATACCAAAAAGCCTAGTCGAGTTGATTAGAGCTCAAGGAGACGTAGCCAAGGATATCAGGGTGAACTCCATATTATATTGTTGCCTTATGTGGTTTGCTTATTGGCTGCACTGTTTTACTATTATGAGTTTTATTTCTGCATAGGCAAACAAACTTAAAACACTTAACAGTTAAAGGCAAACAAAGACATACACCTACTTCAAGTTCTTTTAATTATGCATTTATCAATCATAAGCATAGATCTTGGGAATATATAAGCTTTGGAGTAGGAGAGGTTCTTGTAAGCATGACAAGAAGCCTTTAGGTCCCCATTTCAGATCACTGTACCTCCTATCATCTCCAAGTTCTATGTGTAATTGTAGGTCCTTCTCCTCTAAGTTGCTAAAGAACTCCTTATTTCTTGTGATACGAAATGAAGCACCAGAGTCTAAGTACCATAATTTGTCTCGTACAATACTTTCCATGCACACAATGAAGGTGAAATCTAACTCAAATTGTGATGTGAGAGCATCTCCTCCTGCTCCTGTTGCAAGCTTCTTACAAGATTTTTTGTGAGGACACTTGGTTGCATAGTGTCCATACTCATGGTAGTGAAAAATTTTAATTTTACTGAGCTCTTTCTTCTTTCCATGGTTCTAGCTAGATTTTTCCTTGCCTTGGGCCTTCTTTCCCTTGGATTTGTTTCCTTTTCTTGCTAGATTTTTGGGAGTCTGTTATATTCTTTCCACGACTAGGAGCAGTAGGGAGGTCACAGGGGGTACCGCCCCCCTATACCGGGTTTGAGGCAACACCCTAGGAAATTTGTTTTGGACCCTATATTAGGTGGGAAGACCTACCTATGGTTTTTTGCATGGGTTTCGCACATGGTTTTATGCATGATGTTTTTTTGCCCATGGTATTTTGTAGATCCGGTTAAGGGAACTACGGTTATGTTCTATTCCAGGGTTAATGGATTGGGGTTTATGAATGCTTCGACATGTATATATATGCATTGTAACATTGAAAGGAACATAATGAAAAATCAATCTGGTAGTCTCAGTTTTGGGATCTAGGGGAAAATATCTATGTATATTCGTTTTATGTTTTATGTTCTTGCCATTGTTTATTTTATGTTTTTAGAATTCGTATAGAGGTAATTTCTATACAATGTTAAAACCTACATAGAAATAAATTTTCTTCCTCCTTAGTTTTGGATGTGACACCATCTCTAGTGTTTCTTATAATCTCCTCCTACACCAAATATGACCAAAGTCTCTCCTAATCTAGGAGCTTATCTCTTCCATTAACTAGATCCTGATAGTTGTGCTAGGATTTTGGAAGACCAAGGAGTGCTAAGCTCACAAGTTCATATGATGGTACATTCTCTCCAACTCCTCCAAGTTCATCTCTGACCTTAGTGAATCTGGATATTTATTGAACAACAATTTCAATTTTTCCCATTTGAATGTTCCTGAGCTTATCTCTCAATGCTAACTTCCTGGAATCACTACTGCTTTGGAATAAATCTGTGAGAGTTTTCCACATTGCAAATGGAGTCTCCTTTTGATGCAACTTTGAAACCACATAATCTCTAACTCCCTCCAGGATAATCCTCCTGGCTTTTGATGTGTCTTTCTTCCACTAAGCCAATTGTTGTGCATATGATGTTGTTGGTTTTGGAATATCATTTTGTGTGTACTCCAATACTTGATTGTCATCCAACACAAATTTCATCATGTCTTTTGAAGAACAAAAATTTGAGGATACCTTCAATGCATACTCAAGCCTCAGTCCATTAAAATACATTGTTCTTGCACTGAAGAAAATACTTGCACCACAAATCTGTTATTCAAAATTTCTTTGAGAGAAGATCAGGAACTTGGTTTCTATGCAGTTTTCAATAGCTCTGTTACCATGTAGAAATAACTTGAAATTTGTAGTTTCTAATGAAATTAGACTGAAATCAATAGACACAAATTGCTTCTACTAAATTCTGTGGAAGGAAAATTGACAATAGAAACACATGCAATCATTCAATCAAAATGAACACACTTTTATTACTAGGGAACACAACTGGAAAAAGCCCCCTCCTCTTTTTTTATTATATCATATGAGACAATGATCAATTACAATGACAACTTCAATCCTTGAAGCTCAACCTGCATTGCAATATTGATCTCCTACTCTACCAGCTTTGCCCAACACTTAGCCAAAATGGGCCTCCAACTTCCTCCTATATCCTTGCACAATTCCTACTCCTGAAGAATAGGAAGTTCATATTTCCTTGTGCAAATCCTGAGGAAATTAGCTCACCTGCTACTTGCAAACACTATACACTCACTAGTATACAATAATGATTACGTTGATGCCTTTTTCCCTCCACTCAACTAGGCCATTCGAATTACATGCATGAATAGGGCTATTTTTAGTAAATTAACTAGTTAACTGAGAGATCAACAAGTTAACAACAATTACAAATACTCAACTAAATTCATATTGACTCTATTGATGATTAGAGCTTAGATACCTAGGTTTCACTAACTATAAATCCACTAGATTGCTAGATCTTAGCAATCAACTCATGCACAACTCTACTTCTTTCCCATAAACTTGAATTGGATGACTTAACTAAGTGAATTGGCCATGTCACTCTTGCTAAATGCAATTCAATTCATCTTGCTAATGTGGAAATTTGAATTTTTCCATTTTACGAAGGGGAAATTCAAATTTTCTTGCTACAATTTAACACCAGTTTGGAGGACAAATCCATAATATCATATTTTCAAATGATTATTCACTTAGTTAGTACAAAGAGGAAAAAAATAACCATCAAGTAGTTGCAAAGTTGAAGAGAAGATCATAAATGGAGAAAATCACATTTAGAAAGGAGTTTTATTTTTTGTGGGGTTTTTGTTGAATAGGAGTTTTCCTTTCCAGAATATTTTGTGAATCAACCAGTTCAATTTTCTCTATCATATGTTCTTCTACATCTATCTTTCCATTAGGTTTTCCATGTATGCCTAACTATAGAAAGATATACATTTGGATCTGTCTTCTCATCTCTTCCAAGCACTTCATATTTTATTTTAGGTCTAAGGAGCAAGATCCCTACTTGTAATAAAGTATAAACAAATTAATTACAATTTATCTATTTGTCATTTAGTAGGCTATTTAAGTTTTGAGAACATTTTTAAACTTGTCACATTGGTATTTATGGTTAATTCCTACCACAAAGAGCTATTTAAGTTTCATGTTGCAAGCATGAGCTTGCATTCTTGTAAAACTGAAGCTTTACAAACTTGTTTGTTTCTAGTGTATGAACTACTTCAAAGATATGTGAAGACCTATCCATACTTTTATTTTTCTTTTATCTGGCAAAGTAATTGCTAATTCTAGATTAACAATATTTTAAAGAGGAAGGAAAAAGTATTTATTGAAGAAAGACCCAAGTACATACAAATTATTTATTTTCATATTCATTTTTTGCATGCTTAATGATTGAATCTACTATATGGGAGCTTTGTTGGAAGATTTGCTGGAGCTTTCTATCTAGCACTTATCCATTACATTCATTCAAGACAATGCTAAGAATATTTAAAATATCAAAATAGGATTACCACCTCTCTAAAATGAAGAGGGAACCTTGATAATTCCCTAGGAGGTTGACTCTTGTCCTTGAAAAGAAAAGAGATCAATCAATCCTCCTTAAATTATTGGTTAGTAGAGAAGACATACAACTTCTGCTAGACAATAGTTTGTGGTAATATTTACATTATCATCTCCACCATTTTTTAAGTTTGTGGTTATCTTTAAACTACCCTTTAAGATCACTTCCATTTCATAGAAGACATCAAATTCTAGATAAATAAGGAATTGCTTTGGGTACCGCTTCAAACCAAGTTCCAAAGTTTGCGGTCAAATTTAAACCACCATTTAGTAAAAAGAAATTGCTTCTACTTTCCTTTTGGTTTGTGTTAATCACAAAGCCACCAAATTCAAAGAGCATTTTCAACAATCAACAACTATCCACTTCCATATTTTAGTTCTTTACTTGGAATCACACACACCCCTTTGAATTAAGGGGGAAAATGTTAGAAACTTAATTCATAAGGTTTATGGTAATTCCATATTCACTTAAGAGGGAATATGAATAGTTTTCGGGAGTTCAAGAGACCTCTTGCAATATGAATCCAAGGGTCAAAAACATTATATTTTTATGTGTATTATTCTAATGAAATGTATCACATTTTTATCTTACTCTCATTTTCACTTTCCTATATGTTTAACACTAACATTCTCAGGAATTCCATGTTAAGACTTGGGGAACCTCTTATTGAATTTGGTTGCACCTCCCATGTCTTCCATGTTTAGAGAACTAAATTATGATAAAATCTAGAAATGGTCCTTTCTCTTTCCCCTCCTACATAGGAAACAATCATTGTCATTTTCCACAAGTGGATATTGTTGGCATTATGGCTAAAGTGTTGTCCTTGATGGCAACCTATTCAGGTGATGGATCACTGTACAACAGGACAGTCGCAGAGATTGATGATCAGCTCTCAAATATTGAAGAAAATAAGGAGTACGCAGGCACACCGTACAAAAGGTGCGGACATGCAGACATGTCTTATATAAAGTGCGTACATACCCGCAGGTTACCCATTCATGGGGTGCGTACCCCTAGTGCACACATTCCAAGGCAATAAAGCGTGCACACGTGGGGTTCCTTATGTTTTACCCTTGGTATTTAGCCGACGGTATTGTGTTATCATGGTTTTGGCCCGTGGTATTGTTTTATTTTATTATTATTATTGAGCCCCATGATCCTTGATTTGAGGAAGAGCTTGCCTATATAAAGCAAAGGAGATCATTTGGCTTAGTATGCTCTGGGGTTGAACATTTTATGAGAGCTAGATTTGAAATATCATGATCTCTTGGGTGTAATGTCTAGATCTAAATAAGGCGAATCTACTAATGAATTGAGATCTCTTCGGCGCATGATCAGATCTGTAGATCTGACTGTCTGGGTTATTCTTGAATTCTTGAAATTATCTATACCCGGAGGTACGCAGGTCCAGTGAAAGAAAAGTGTGGAGATACGCAGGCACATAAGCATTGCAGGTGTGCAGATACGCAAGACCAGAAGCTCTGCAGATGCGGAGGGGCGCAGGCAGTTCATTGGACACAGAGCGCACGTACGCAGGAAGTTTGTGAGGCACAGTGCGCACGTACGCAGGGAAGCAGTTGGATACAGTGGGTACCTATACGCAGCTGTTAGATGGGTGAAGCTGTGTACTTCTCTTGAAGTCTATTTAGCTGTACATGTTTATCATTGCTGTGATCTGGGTTTTGAAGTAATGTCTGATGTCTGATATCATGTACTGATAACAGCAATCTGAGAGGTGATTGATTAAATGTCTGTACATTGATGGATGAATGGATCAGGTTCTTAATAGCTCATCTTTATGTGATTTGATTGACTAGATCTGGTTGATGACTCACTTGTATATGTACTGATCTAGTGCTGGGGTAATTCAGAAGGTTGGTTGATTATGAGCTTCAATGTTGTTATTGGGTCCAGTATGAAAATTGGATGAAACGTGGCCTTTCAGATTATGTGTTGTGCTTCAGTGTATCCAGTATGAAAATTAATGAAACGTGGTTCCTGGAGGAGAGAAGATTGTAGGTCAGCACCTACGTACTAGTATCTAAGCTAGTACAAGAGCTAAAGGAAATCTTTGGAGCATTGTAGCAGGTAGTAGCCTGTGTACTAGTAAATGGATTGGCTAGTACAAGAGCAAAGGGGGTTGTAGCTCCCGTACTGGTATAAGACTGCACCAGTACAAATATTGTAAAAGGATTTTTCTTATTAAGAAGAAGATTGAGATGACTTGCAGCAGGTGGTTTTCTCCCGCATTGGGTTTCCACCTTATATCATGGTGTTCATGTGTGTGCCTTATGTGTGATGATCTATTCTATGTTACTGCATCTGTTAACTGATAATATGGGTGATAATGTTCTAATGCACTCATTGAAGATCAATTAGCTTAATCATAAGAAGTTGTGGAAGTAGCATATATGAATCTGATTATGGAAATGAAAAAGTTTTATCAATGTGATAATACTGATTCACCCCCCCTCTCAGTATTATTTCCAACAGTTTGAACAACAGAGGTCGAGAAGAGCCATATGGGCAAGCCGATTGTCAGTCCTAGGAGGGATAATGTGACCATATGAGGCACACCAACATCTCCCCAAGAGGAGAAAGGACTAGGATTTCCTCCAAGGGGAAATCCATGGTTGGTGGACTCCATTTTTCTCAACCTAAGACCAACGAGGGAACAGTGACGTTATTACGATTAAAATAAATTTTAGATGCTTTGACACAACCTGCTTTTTTAATTCTTAAGAGTCGAGAAAGAGCTAAAGATTACTCTAGTCGCCTTCGATTTTAATGAGCCTGAAGTGACAAGTGCTCAAATGGACCTTTTCCTTTAAGGAGTTTGAAAAGGAAAGAAAGAGACTACTCTGGAAATCTAGATAGAGGGATTACCAAACCAATCGCAAAAATGTAGAATACTTTTTATGGTACGGCAGTCAATCTTCCCGAATGCTATGTTCAGTGCATTGCGATTGATAGGGCGACAGACACAGCTTCCTAAGGATAAAGGATATAGCCTATTGTGGTCTCCCAATATATACTCGACGATACGTGGGAGCACAAGTCCATACTGGCACTTGTCGTCTCAAAAGAAGGAGAATCACCCAACCTACAATGAAAGCGATAGTTACCAGGCTCTACAATTCGGATACGTCCTCTAGCCTAGACTTCTAAATGTTGTGCGTTAGGTTCCAAAGCGTTTTTATGTTCATTGAATTTATTTTACAGTTGATCTTTCTTAAGAAGTTTGCCTTTCAGGTTCACCGCGTGATGTAGATATACAAATCCTAAAATGCAATCTAAGATTATAAACAGTCTTTTAATCTTCTTTTTGCAATGAAAATCCTAGCTACTAAGGAAAGAGAAGCGGAATATTTCAACAAAGAGCAGAGAGCACACACTAGATGCACTGTCCTAAATCAAAATCAACAAGCAGTCTAAATGCAAATGCACATGCATGTATTTGTTTTCGCTTTCTTAATGTGTGAATGACAAAAAGAATGCTAAGTAAAAATTTGAATCGCTTCAAGCGACAGTACTAACAATTTTATTTTCACAAGACGAAAGGAAGATAATGACGACACTTTGCGATTTTGAATTGAAAACTGCTTTTGACACTTGAAAAACTATTAATTCAAATCAAATACAAGAGTAACAGTGTAATCGACCATCAAGAACAATAGGATTCTTTTCTTTGATTGAAAATGACACTTGTGACACTTCCAAATCAAAGGACGACAGTTTGATTACACTACTTCTTTGTAAAAGAGGACCGTAAATGGCGAACAATACATAAAAAAAAAAAAAAAAAATTTACAATTCTTTGTACTATGTAGGTTGAATCATGCAAAGGAAGGGAGTTTCCACAGAGGTATACTGATCACAGACAGCAAAACTCCTTAATAAAGTTGAAGAGAGTGAACAAAAAACCAAAATCTGGAAGCAGAAGAGGTATTATCTGATCATCGCACCTGTAACATAGGGAAAGTGCGATGCATCTCACCTACTGCACACGAGAGGTGTGATGCATCCAGATTCCCAAGAGGAGAAGGTGCGATGGTCCAAGGACGAGACTTCAACTGGGTTCTTGGTCATAGTTTGCAGCTTAGTTCATGGATTTAAGCCGAGCAAATGATAGTCAGTAAATGTGAATCATAAGGGCTAATCTAATGAGACTACTTGAGCCACCACCAAGGCAATTAGGATGTTTGCAAATCAATTGTTTAGTTTATAAACAAAACCCGGAGATAGACTGAAGCAACATTGATCTACTTTGCACTTGCATAGCAAATGCAGTTCGA